>CAUYRT010106446.1:0-31849 GCA_963574885.1 Lepilemur ruficaudatus
GGAGGATTGGTTGAGCCCAGGATCACACCACTGCACTCTAGCCTTGGCAACAGAGCAAGACCCTGTCTCTAAAAAAATAAATTAAAAAAAATTAAGAAATGGTTTATATTTATAGTGTATGACATGTTTGGATGTATGTATACATTGTTAAATGGTTAAATTGAGCTAATTAATAGATTAATTATCTCATATTCTTACCATTTTTGTTGTGAGAACATTTAAGATCTCTCATCAGTTTTTAAGTATACAATGTGTTATTAACTATATCACTGTGCTGTATAGTAGATCTCCTGACCTTATTCATCCTAACTGAAACTTTGTACCCTTTGTACATTTCCCTTGTCCTCCTGTCACTATCCCTATCCCTATCCCTCTGCTCCTGTGAGTTCAACTCTTAAATTCTACATATGAGTGAGGTCATGTGGTATTTGTGCCTGGCTTATTTCACTTAGCATAATGTCCTTCAGGTTCATCCATGTTGTTGCAAATGACAGGTTTTCTTCCTTTTTGAGGCCGATTAGTATTGTGTCGTATGTGTGTATATATGTACACACACACCACATTTTCTACTAATAGCTACTGTTAATGAGCATCTGCTGTGCACTGGGTCAATTACTAGGGGCTTCAGATGCACTGTCATTTAGCTTTTCATGAGCTGAATTGCTCTTTCTGCCAGTTTCCACTCACATAATACCGTAAGTGTGGAGTCACCTCACACCTGAGGAGATGTGGCATGATGTAGGCGGCAGTGACTTCTAGATTGGTATCCATTTACTATTAATTTTTTCTGAATTGTAAGATCAAAACAATTGCTAGTGTTTGTTATAAAGTTAAATAGACACTATATGACCCAGTATCTCCACTCCTAGGTATTTAAAGAAGAGAAATGAAAGCATATATCCACACAAAGACTGGTACTCAAATGTTCATAGCAGCATAATAGCCCCAAACTGGAAACGCCCCAAATGCCCATCAACTGGTGAATGGATAAATAAATCGTGGTATATCCATATAATGGAATACTACTCAACAATAAAAAGGAGCAAACTACTAATATACTCAACAGTATGGATGAAGCTCAGAAGCATTGTACTAGGGGAGAGAAACTAACCACCAAAAGCTACATGACAACAGAGTGAATATATGTAACACTACTGAACTGTACACTGAAAATGATTGAGATGGTAAATATTATGCTATGTATATTTTGCCACAATTTTCAAAAAGAGCTATATAAATTATGATTGTGTCATTATGAAATTACAGACAGGGCGAGATTATAGTGACGGAAAGTATACCTGGTGGCTGTCAGAGGCCAGGGTTCTGGGAGGGACTGACTATAAGGGGCACGAGGAAACTTCTTGAGGTGATGGAAATGTTCTGTATCTTGGTTGTAGTGGTGGTTATGGAACAGTACACGTTTGTCAAAATTACTGAATTGTACACTTAAAATTTGTGAATTTTGATTGTGGTGGAGAGTCAGAGTATACTGGCTGGGCCCTGGTCGGCTGTTGAAAGTGAGATGGCACTGCAAGCCAAAATACCTATTATCAACAAGATTTGGCATGTTTTTACTAAAGATAGAACCTTTCCATTTAAAAAAAATTGTGAGTTTTATTATTTGTAAATTATAGTTCAGTAAAGCTGATACATAAAAAGAAGGCGGCTGGATGCGGTGGCTCACGCCTGTAATCCTAGCACTTTGGAAGGCTGAGGCGAGAGTTTCGCTCAAGGTCAGGAATTCGAGACCAGCCTGAGCATGGGTGAGACCCCGTCTCTACTAAAAATAGAAAGAAATTAGCTAGACAATTAAAAATATATAGAAAAAATTAGCCGGGCATAGTGGCGCATGCCTGTAGTCCCAGCTACTTGGGAGGCTGAGACAAAAGGATCACTTGAGCCCAGGAGTTGAGGTTGCTGTGAGCTAGGCTGACACCACAGCACTCTAGCCCGGGCAACAGAGTGAGACTCTGTCTCCAAAAAAACGAAAAAGAATAAAGAAAATATTGCTAGGAATTTATGAAAGTTAAAAAATTGTATCTCTGAGTAAAATCGTTAGAGGATTTTTCTCTGCTGTTTTATAAAGATTGTGTGCCAGATCATGAGTAACAAGGTAGAGGGGAATATATTGTTTTTCATCCTTCATTGGGTTACATGCTTAGTAATTGCAAACAATACATAGTGTGTTTAGGGCCCTCAAATTATTTAAAAGCTGTCTTGGCTGGGTGCAGTGATTCACGCCTGTAATTCCAGCACTTTGGGAGGCTAAGGCAAGAGGCCAGGAGTTTGAGACCAGCCAGGGCAACATAAACAGATGCTGTCTCTAAAAGAGAGTCTTTAAAAATTAGTCAGGCATGATGGTACACCCCTGTAGTCCTAAGCTACTTGGAAGGTTGAGGCAGGAGGATCACTTGAGCCCTGGAGTTCGAGGCTGTAGTGAGCTGTTAATTGCACCACTGCACTCCAGCTTGGGTGACAGAGAGTCTGTCTCATAAGTAAGTAAGTAAAGTAAGTAAGTAATTAAATCATAAAAGTTGCCTTGATGAGAATATTACCAACAATTGGTGTTCTCAGAGGTAGAGGAAAGAAGACTGTGCTGTTTCATGTAAGTGGTCCTTTTGGGATTGAGCTTTGCTTACCTGCCACTCAGAGGACTGATTCAGTTGGAATATTTTGTTGCACCTTTGATGTCTACTTATTTTTGGCTTGAAAATTTAAAAATAGCAGAAAGTACCACATGTATAACTTCTCTTATTGACCTCCCTAGTTCTAGACAAGTTCCATACTTTTGTTTCTTTCTCTCTTTGGTTGTTGATGTTGTTATTCCTTCCTTCGCAAAATCTTCCTTCTCCCTCGGTTTCTGGGAATACCACACTCCAGTGATTTTCCTCCTGCTACAGAAATGACTTCATTGTCTTTTTGGTTGGTGTGTCTTTGTCCTTAGGTCCCTTATGAGAATGCAACTTACTGCCCCATCTTCTCTGTGCATGCCCCTTTAGGATATCTTGTCTTTTCCTATGATTAATCTATTCTGGTGCATCTCAGATCTCTTGTTCTGAGTTCTCTATTAAGTCTCGTCTCTTATTTCAGTCACCTCTGGGGTATTTTCATCATCCTTTTTGAGTTACCATAGCCCAAACTGAACTTACTCCCTTTTTTCCCTTCCCCTTCCATCTGGCCTTCTCCGTGTCTTTGAGACACTACCATTCTTTCCCCTTCAGGTTTAAAACCTGAAGCTGTCGTTTTCTCTTTTTCTTTGTTTTCTCTATTCAGTTGCTGTTCAGGTCCTTTATATTTCCCTGGGATATCTCCCTTCTTTTGGTATTTTTTGTAGCATTTTAATCTATGTCCTTGTTGTGGGGGTCACATGGTACCTTTACAACAGTGAAAGCTAGTGGTCAGAATGACAAGGTTTTACAACTGGGCAGCCACCCTGTCATGAGATCCATGTCTCAGAGCCCTATTAAATGAATCGCTAGGTTCTAGAGCCTGACTTTGCTCTTGTAGTATACCTCTTGGGATGCTTTAGAAAAGCGTGGTATTTCTTATTGGGTATATAATGTCACCTTTGCTTCTTTTTCAATTTCTGCTTTTTCTTGTCGTGAGTATATGAGAGTACTTCCCCTGCCCCTGTGCTGAATCCTGGTTTTTATAATTTTGTGATACCTTGGGATTGCTTAAGGTTTGCTGCCTTTATGCTCTCTCTGAACAGGTCCTTATTTCTCCTCCTTACACAGTGCTGCCTTGCTAATCTTCCAATTGAAAAACAAACACAAAGCACCTGATATTGCAGATTATCATGTACTAAATTTTTGTATTAATCACTGAATGTATGTGTTTTTAATTACTTTTGTATTTGCAATTTATTTTCCATAGTGGTTTTTTTTTCCCAAAAATTCTTTCCCAATGACGTGAGTGCTCTGATGGCATTTGTAGAGGATATTATTTCGTATGTTTGGTTACATGGTTAAAGAAATGTGGGAAAATTTTGTTCGTGAGAGAAAAAAGATGATGCATTGTAAGTTGTGCTATCCCTTACTTTGCTGCTTCAGAAGCAAAAAGATGGTGAATTATTTCAGTGAATATGGTATTCTAGGGTGTTTCATTTCAGTTATCTTTTCATCAGAGAGAAATTTAAAGAACAGTTTGCTGAACATATTCCAAGATTTAAAATAAGGTCTTTAGGTTTCTTTGGAATAAATTGAAAACAGCATTCTTAGGCCAGTAGAAAATTGAAACTATTACCAGATTTGGGATGAAGTGGCCAGAAGCCTAGAAGTATCAATTTTACTGAATCACAATATCATACTGTGTTTATTTACTTTTTCTTTATCTTTCGGCATCCTAGAGGGGTGTTTGATGCTTCCCTCAAAATGGCTGGCTTCTATGGATTGTACACTTGGCTGACTCATACTATATTTGGCATCAATATTGTCTTCATACCATCAGGTAACAACCATATTGTAACCTCCACTGTCTTCTATCTGAGGAAAGTTAAGCTGTTTTACACATACATTAGGAAATGTCTGTTTCCTCGAGTTTAAAATACTAAATTTTGTGGCTCAAGATCTAATCTAGTCCAGATTAGGAGCAGAAATATGATTTGTAATGTGTTTGTTTATTACTGGACCCCCAGTAGCAGGGTTCATATCGAGCACATAGAAAGCACTGAGTAAGCATTTGTTAAATGAATGAATGTCTTAGCACTTAGCATAACATCTAGGTGCTCAGTAAATGTTTGAATTGAACTGATTGGCAGGGAGCAGTGCCCATATAACCCATGAGGGATACCATCCCAGGGGCAAGATGAATGCTTCTGAGTGCACATAAGCTGTCTCCAGATCTGTTCTGTTGATACCCTTATTCCATAAGCAGCAGATAGTTTAATATCCATCTTGTTCTTTTTCCTCTACATTACCTCTGCTCCTCTCCTTCCACTTTTTTCGCCTTTATTTCTGTGGCTGCTTGTTTTCCTAAGTATCTCTGCCTTCCACATTTTCCTCTATCATCATTTCCACTCCCCCACTTTCATCTATGCTTCCTTCTTTACGTTCCCAAGTTCATTCATGTTCTTTCCTACTGTGGTGCCCACTAACCCACCTACTGACATGCAAGCACCCTGTGAGGCAGGCAGGGAGGTGGTGTTCTTGTTTTATAGATGAAAAACCAAAGTTTTCCAAGATCACCCACCTGGCTGATGGCAGGACTGGAACTACCATGTCTGCTTGACTTTTAGTCTGGAGGGAAGCCAGATGGAGAGAGAATACTTGAATATAGTGCTCTGCGAGGGGATGAACTTGAATCAAGGCCCTTCAGCTTGCAGAGATTTTTTGTTTTTAATTACATTTCATTTTTACTAGAAGAAAGCAAGGTAAAGAATATACATTCATACCTGAGGTTTAGAAACTGATTTCAGATTTGGCTTTGAACTTAGTACAAATTTTGATGCATGCTCTACAGCTGTTTTTATAGGACTGTACATTAACCATTGATCCAGAATAACAACTGCAGAACACTGAAATTTTATTGTTTAATGCTTAAGAACAGATCCATAAAGAAGACACACACTTTAGATTTTCAGTATTAAGTTTTAAGGTATTGAACCTTTATTTAACTAGAAAATTCAGTTAAACAGGGTACATCATTCCCCTAAAATTTGAGTTTTTATTTGTTAACTTGTTTGGCTAGAAATTTTTAAGTAGGAGGAGCTACTGCGTAGGTTCTATTTTTTTGTTGATGACGCTAAGTTGCTTTTCTTCTTTTAATCTTTCATTAGCTTTAGCAGCAATACTTGGAGCAGTGCCATTTCTGGGGACATATTGGGCAGCAATACCTGCAGTTCTAGACCTGTGGCTGACACAAGGGTTAGGATGCAAGGCCATTTTACTGCTGATTTTTCACCTCTTGCCAACATACTTTGTAGATACTGCAATCTATTCTGATATATCCGGGTAAGTATTCCACTGAACTTCTGAAGTTATTGGTGAATCATCCAGAGATTTCTATTGCATTTTTTTAGGAAGTTATTTTTTTTCTTGGGAGTGGGTGAGAGAAGTGGTTCTAGGATTTTTCAGTGATGTAGCCTTTTGTGTTCTCACTGATATAATGAAATTTTAATTTAAAATAATATTGTTTACAAGGCATGAGTGTTTAATTTTGATGTTACTCAAATTCAGAATATGGTCTAGTGAAACTGTCATAATAGTTAATACATTCTATTTTCTTTAAGTAAATTAAAGGTAGAATAGAGTTATAAGTTTATAAAAGAGTACCCTTCAGTTAATTTAAATTATGTAGAAATTGGCTGGGTATGATAGCTCACACCTGTAATCCCAGCACTTTGGGAGGATGACGTGGTAGGATTGCTTGAGCTCAGAAGTTCGAGACCAGGCTGGGGGACACAGTGAGACACTGTGTATACTAAAAATAAAAAAAAATTAGCTGGGCGTGGTGGCATGCACCTGTAGTTCTAGCATTCGGGAGGCTGAACCAGGAGGATCACTTGAGCCTAGGAAGTTGAAGTTACAGTAAGCTGTGATCAGGCCACTGCACTCCGGCCTGGGTGACAGAGTGAGACTCTTTCTCTTAAAAATAAAAAAAAAAATAAATAAATTATGTAGAGGCAAATTGTATGCCACCTTGTTTTCTCTGTGGTAAGTTAATGTAAAAAAATAACTGATATAGAACAACTCTGAAGCCCCGAAGTTCCAGCACAAAAAGAAATAAGCAGCTTTATAAGCCAGTCTAAGGGGACCTTTTTATGTATAAAACCTGAGAGGAAAAATTAGAAAGGAGAACATCAGAGTATAGTTAACTAGTGTTTAACAGTTTAAATTTGAACAGAAGTAGGTATATGATTTATACTTAAGTGTACTGTTTTCTCTAAACTTTGCTATAAATTTTATGTTAAGGTTTACAGGTAGAATTTAAGATATATGTGATTTTATCTTAAACTACTTAACTGGTATCATTAGAAATGAAATGTTTTGGCATAAATTATTTTTTAACAGCCTTTTATTTAAAAGTCCCCAGTTAATTTTTTTAAACTTTAAGCATGTTTGATAGAAATTTTTCTCGAGAATATTGTTTAGGTAAGCTTTCCTAGCATAAAAGGAATACTGCACCAAATTCTTTTTGTAATGAGGAAGACAAATAATTTAGGAATATAATGTTTTGGTTTCCTGAAGATGGGCTCACCACAAATTTTACTTTAATTAAACTGTTACATATTATAGAATATCCTTCCATTGTATTTTGTTGTTTGCCCCTCACTAAATTATTCTCATCTGTGTTTAAAAACTGGAAACAAACTGAACATGACATATTGCTCAGTCCCTCTTATGTCATGGTCATTTCTTGTTATCATTGTGCCATACTGCTATATTCTATCTTATTTTACTCTATGTAAGTGATATTTTGATAAGATGGAGGGCATTTGTGACTCTCCTGTGAAATAAAATCTTGGGCTTTGTGACAGATATTTTCCTCATGAGGCCTTTTATCCTTACTGTGTTAGAAAGTGTATTTTAGGAGGTTGCCAGAAGTCCAACCTATGAGTAACAGGGATGCTATTATTGTTGTTGCCTTATAAAAAGCATAATTAACTGGTTTACATGCTAACTTGCATCCACTAAATTATCCTTGATGGAGGTAAACCTAACAGGTGACTTATAACCAGTCCTAAGCCAACATTAACTGACCTCAGGAAGCCACTTGTAATGGGCATAAAATATCTGTTAATACTGTTGACTTTATTCTTTCACTTGTTGGAGCTATAAAAGGAAGAATTTGTCACACATTAGTACATGGGCAAGAAAATTGTCGCATCTCAATATTATTACAGTCAGTGTTCAATTATATCTGCATTGAGCTAAGCTAAAGAAAACCAATGATGTAGTAAAAAGCATGGTGCTTTAAAGAATGAACATTGTGTTAGAAACATGTTTCAGATTTACTCCGGTTTATGTGTGTTAACAGTTATGAACTAATTGGTGTACTCTTTATTCCAGAGGTGGCCATCCATACCTGACAGGCTTGGCAGTGGCTGGTGGAGCATACTACCTAGGCCTGGAAGGAGCAATCATTGGGCCAATACTCCTCTGCATACTGGTGGTTGCTTCCAATATCTACAGTGCCATGCTCGTGAGTCCCACAAATTCAGTGCCCACGCCAAACCAGACCCCGTGGCCTGCTCACACTCAGCGGTAAGTTAAAGCAGAAAGATTGTAAGCTAAGTGTAAACATTGAACTATCCTGTCTCTGTATTTGGTAAATAGCTTCATCCAGACTTGTGAGGATAAAGGTATTTGAGTACTAATGTGGTGATAAAGATTATAGAAGGCACTAAGTAAATGCAAATTATTTGCAGACTTTTGGGTTTCATATGCCAGGAAAATTTAATACCTATATTAGGCCAGAACTGTTAATGTCATAAAAGACCAAAAATAAATAACCTTAAAAGTGGTTGTGGGACATGGTACACTAGATTGAAGGAGACTCAAGAAATAAGGACTACTTATCATGAATCTGTGATAGGTTTCTGGATTGGGGTGGGGGGAATCTATAAGAACATTTCTGGAAAATTGGAGAAATTTAAATATGGACCAAATATTAAATAATAATATATCAGTGTTAAATTTCATGGATGTGATAATGGTACTTCAGTTATTTAGGAGAATGTCCTTTAGGGATGACTTGTCATGATGTTGGCAACTTATTTTCAAATAGTTCAGCCAAAACTGAGAGACAGAGAGAGGAAATGACTATAGCAAAATATTGGCAATTTATGAATCTAGATGAAGGACGTATGGTTGTTAATTGTTCTAGTGTTTCAATTTTTCTGTAGGTATATACTTTTTCAAAATAAAAAGCTGGGAAAAAATTCTTTGGGGGCACCAATATAGAGTTGCAACTTACTATTTTGCAAGTACAGATATTAAAATAATTCCTGTCATCTGCTGTCACCAAAATTTTGTAAAATAAACTATAATGTATAAAAAGTTTTCCCAATTTTCTCATAACTTTTTTTTTCAGCTTTTTAATTCAGGTATAACTTATATATGGTGAAATGTACATCTTAAATATATACAAGTTGATTTTTCCCCCCTATATCCATGTAACAACCACCCATATCAAGATATGGAATATTTTCATTACTCCAGAAGGTTTCCTCATGCTGCCTCTCAGACCCCTTTGCCTGACTATAGTCACTTTAGCTTAGTTGCGCCTGTTTTTGAATTTTATGTAAAAGGAATCATACATATGTAATGTACTCTTGCGTCAGAACTCTTTTGCTCAGCAGTAGATCTATGTGATTCATTCATGTTGTTGGTTTCTTTTTCCATTGTTCATTCTTTTCTCCTTATTGCCTAGTTTTCCAGTGTATGAATATACCATAGTCTTATTTATTCTTTGCAGTATTGATAGATATTTGAGTAGTTTCCAGTTTATGGCTGCTGTGAATCAAGATGCTATGAACTTTCTTATGCTTGTATTTTGGTGGATGTGTGGATAGTACTTGGGATGTCTGGTTATACATCTGGTTTAACTTCAGTGGATATTTGCAAAACAGTTTTTCTATTTGCTGTACCAGAAATTATGTTTTAACAACAGAAAAGTAAGAAGGACAGTCTCAGAATAAGGCATAAAGGACTTTAACTTTCCAAAGACTGTATTGCATAATCCTTATTATTCTCAATTGGAAAACACTGATTTTCATGTAATTGAGTCATTGACAAATTGGTTCTGACAGTGTATTTAATGAGACTCTTTTTAATTTTTATGTAAAATTTTTAACAACATGATTCTGCTTATATTGTTTTAAATGCTGTATTTTGTGAAGAGAGATATGTCTTTTAACCCTGAACAAGTAGAATAAAGTTTCTGAGTTAGAGATGGTTTGTCTAGAGTGCCATTTTAGCCAATGCATGACCCTTACTTGATGGCAGGGAAGAATCACTTTCCTCAAAAACAATAAAAGGGCAGTGACATAGGTGGTTTTGATGAAGTCCTTATTCTGGGGCTGGTGACCCTATGATACCTTTTTCTGCCTTTGCCTCTTACAGGGAGGTTCTCAGGTATCTGAGAAGCCAGTGGACAGTTCTTTGAAAGCAATAGCGAGCACTTGGTAACTTGATACCCTATCAAACAAGAAGAAAAAAGAAAATTGATTAATATTTTGCTGTTATTTTGGGAAAATGCTTTAAATGATTCCAAGTTACAAAAGCAAGAATTAGTTTTTAAGATGAAACAAAAACTTATATGAATTCTTCTAGAGCCAAAAGATATCTTGCCCCCTCCTCCTCTCTGAAAGTAGAGAGTGCTTATCAGTTGGTTTAGGGGGTTGAAAAGACAGCGTGAGGATCCGCATAGCCTTCATCTTTTTTTTTGTCCTTCAAAGTTATACATAGATGTAGTTTAAAGAGTCAAATTTCTACAAAGCTTATAGTGAAAAATAAGGCCTCTGCTTTCTTGTTCTTCCTTTTTTCCTCTAAAAGGAACCATTTTTTCACCCTAATTATTTTGATATTTAACTCCATTTCTTGAAGTAACATGTTCATTTCTGGATTATGGTCATTTGTAGGCATTATCTATTGACTTCTTACTTGGAAGATGAGAAATTACCACCTATCCTCCTAAAACAATTAAACTGTGATATTGGTTAGATCAATATTTGGTTTTTACATATTATGACTGTAAATTATATTCATATTTGAGTATTCTTGTATATTCCGTTTGTATTTCCTTACCCATACAACGTTTCACTTTCTCTTGAATTAATAAGGATACCAGTTTTTGAGTCCTCTGGTGTGTTGCAGTGGGTGCTGTCCTTTTGAGTCCTGATCTGTTACAGTGGAATGCTGTCCTTTTTGTCTGCTGTTCTAGGGATTCCCTCAGCTTTCCCATGGTGGAATTCTTATTTCTTATACCCTATATAATTTTCTTTCCTGTTCTATTAGAGCACATTCGCCTGTAGATGTTTGGGAAAAAATGCATAGGATGCAAATTTGGGGGGGGCAATAGATGTCTGAAAAGGCTTTTCCTAAAGTCACACTTAATAACTTGCCTGGGTAGAGAATTCTATGTTTGAATTTTTTTCTTTAAAATTTCTTTATTTCTTTGTTGTTTTCTAGCTCCTAGGGTGGTTCTTAAAAGTGTGAAGCAGCCAGGTGCAGTGGCTCATGCCTGTAATCCTAGTACTTTGGGAGGCTGAGGTGGGAGGATTGCTGGAGGTCAGGAGTTTGAGACCAGCTTGAGCAAGAGTGAGGCCCCATCTCTACTAAAAATAAAAAAATTAGCTGGGTGTGGTGGTGTGTGCCTGTAGTCTCAGCTATTCCGGAGGCTGAGGCAGGAAAATCACTTGAGCCTAGAAATTTGAGGTTACAGTGAACTGTGATGATGCCACTGTCCTCTATCCCAGGGTAACAGAGTGAGACCCTGTCTCAAGGAAAAAAAAAAAAAAAAAACAAGATATGTAGCCCTTTTGGCTCGTGAGTCTTGTTGATTTAATTAAAAACCTATAAGATTTTGTTTGTTTTATCTCCCCCCCCCCATGGGCATTTGCTAACACTTTTAAAACTGGAAACTCATGTTCTGGTGTTCTGAAATTTTTCTTGAGTCTTCATGATTTCTTCTTCTCCCTTTCAGAAATTTCTTTTATTAATATTTTGATATTGACCTCATAGACCAAGCATTTCATTTTTTAATGTTTTCTCTGCTGTTTTTCCATTTCTGTTTTTTTGATACCATTTTCTGGGTGATTTCTTCAATTTTATCTTGGAACCTCACTATAGAGTTTTCTGTTTCTGCCATTATATTTTTTCCAGTCTGGTTTATTGAGGTACTATTTCCATAAAGTAAAATGTAACTTTTTAGCACACAGGTTTGTATTTTCTATGATGTGTAACAAAGTACACAAATGTAGCAGCTTAAAACAACATGCACTTATGTAGTTTCTGTTGGTCAGGAGCTTAGTTGAGCTTATACAGGTCACAGCTTGGTTGTGTCCTCTGCTTAGGGTTTGACAAAGCTACAATCAAGGTGTCGGCCAGGGCTGGGGTTTTATGTGCGGATTAGGGTCCTCTTCAAGCTCTCCTGTTGTTCCAAATTCATTTCTTTGCAGTTGTAGAACTGAGGTTTGCAGCTCGTAGCGGCCACCCTTTTCACAGTGAGTTTGTAACATGGCTTTTTGCTTCTTGAAGGCCAGGAAGAGAGTATTTTTCTGACTTCTGTCTCTGATCTCTAGACTTTTTAAAGGAAGAGCTCACCTGATTAGACCTGGCCCATTAGCAAATTTCCTTTTTGATTAAAGTGAAGTGATTAGGGGCATTTATTACATCTGCAAAATCCCTTCACTTTTGCCATTCAGGTTGAGCATGCCAAATCCAAAAATCCGAAATCTGAAATGCTCTAAAAGTCTGAAACTTCTTGAGCACCAACATGATACTCGAAGGAAATGCTTGCTAGGACATTTTGGATTTTAGATTTTTGGATTTAGGATGCTCAACCAGTATTTAGATGCAAATAATATGAAATCTGATAAAATTCTAAATGCTTTTGGTCCCAGGCATTTCAGATAAGGGATACTCACGTGTATGAATAGAACCATGATATTACATATTGAGAATTTTTGGCTGTTGGCTCATATTAAGAGACACTTAAAAACTGTAGGTAGGTTATTATGTGTGCTACCATAATAGAATCTGGCAGAGCTGTTGCCTTGTGTAACTCTTCATGTCAGTGATTTTAGTCCCTTGTTTTGGGTTGGTAAACTCTTCAAAGAAAGATCTTCTAATCTCCTGGCTAGAAACTGAAAGCTGGGCTGCCAGTGACCCAGAAGCCAGGAGGAGGAAGAGGGCTGGACAGTGTTCAAGATGTAAACATTCATTTCATCTTCTAGTGTCGCTGTGAGTCCCCACCCACATCTCTGCCTGTTGTGCCCTAGCCCAGAGACTGTTTTACATTCTCTAGAGGGGAAAAAAAACCCCTGATTTTCTGCCAAAGAGGGGAGAGGGTAGAGGAAGCTGCTTGGCTGGATGGAGGTGGGTGAGGATGTTGGAGGGGTGTTGTCTCACTGCTCTGTAAGCAGACTATAAATTGTTAGTCCTGTTAGCCCCACCTTCAGCCCCGTTTCCAGGGTTACTTGATGTCACCGGTTCCTGAGCCTTATGGGGGATTTTGCTGAATAAATCAGATTGTTTCTTGGCTTTTCCTACTACTGGCTTAGGATTCAACTTTTTAGGGTATACTAGGTCATAGCAGTCCATCGCTTTCTGCCTTCTAAAAGTTTGTTGCTCTTGCCTCTTAGGTTTGTTTGTTTTTTCCCTCAGGTGGGTGCATGCCTTTTAAAACAGACTTTTGCTGGCATTCTAATGGTGTTTGGAGAGGGCCTGAAGAAAATGTGTGTGTAGTGCATCACTCTTTTAAGGGGAAGTTTAAATGGCCTCTTCACTAGTAATAAACACAACCCTTGCCCACATTTATTGGGACATACTGTATTCCAAATCCTGTGATTAAAACTTACGGTATTTTACTTAATCTGTCCAGTGTTTTTATGTGAGGTTAGGAACTTTTGTTTTCCTGTTTTATAGATGAAGAAATCAAGGCCTAGAGAGGTTAACTTGTCCACAGTCACGTCACGTACCTAGTAAGCACCTGAGCTGGTGTGTTTCAGCTAATGCTCTTTCTCTGCTTTTGCCTTCCCTAAACGCACTGGCCCCCAAGAAAGAGACATTCTCCTCTGTTTCCTAGCTCAGTAACTGTCACTCTCCACTCACAGATGCTCTGGTGTTGTTATTTCATTAATTCCCACATCCCACTCCCCACCCTCATCACGTCCTGTCAATTTTACCCCAGATCTGCCTTTGCCACCATGTCCAGTGCCACCCTTGGTCAGACCTGGTCATTTCTCAGAATACTGCCGCAGTCATCTTAGTCTCCCAGTTCGTCTCTCCACCTCCGCTCTTACGTTCTGCGCACTGCAGCTAACGTGGTCTTCCAAAACGCAAGCACATCCGGTCATGATACTCTCTTACCAAAAATGGCTTCTTGTTGGTTTTAGGAGAAAGATCAAAGCCCTTGACCTGGCTAGCATGATCCTGTGTGATCTGGCCTGTGCCTTCCTCACCAATCCTGCAACATTTCCTCTTCTGTTGTCCAGTCTGCAGCCATACTGACTTTTCCAGCAGAGTCTCAGATACACCAGGTGCCATTCAAACTCTGGGCCTTTATATGTGCTGCTTTCCTTCTTGATGAACTCCTAATCATTCTTCAGATCTCAACTCAAACTTCAGTTCATCAGAGAAGCTTTTGGTATCCCCAGGATTAGGTTACGTCCTTCCTGCTTTAATGCTTTTATAGGTTGCACCTTGTATTTTTCTTTGTAGTACTGTTACTGTTACTGAAGGGGGGCCATGTCTATTTTAGTTACTAGTGTGTCCACATCTTTCAACAATGTTTTGTGCTCAGAATGTGCTAAATTCCTAGCAGAAGGAATGAATGGACTGTGAGGGGATAGCATCTACAGAGGCATGGGCTCTGAAAGAGCCTGGCTTATTTTAAGAACTCTCATGTTGTTACAGGGTGACAATAGAGGGTGGATGGCTGCATTTCATTAGACAGACATACCTCTTATTTGCACACTGGTGGCTGAAAAGACATACTTCCAAGACTATTTCTACGTTCTGTTGTCTGTCTTCAGACAGATGATCAACCATCCACTTAAGAAAAGACTGTAGGAGGGAAGACCTTCTTTCTCTACTTCTCACTGTTGGTAGTGGTGAATGTGGTATTTTGATGGTGGTAAATGTAGTGGATACAGGACAGCATTGGGCTCCCAACTATTTTACCCTCAAGTAATCAAAGCCTTTCGCCCCTGTGTTCTCTATTAACATTGGGTCTTTTTTTTGAGGGGGGGGGCATGTAATGAAGGGCAAAAACACTTCTGACATCATCATACATACTTTCTGGATTTTGGGACAGGATAATCAGATTTGATTTTTTTTTTAATAGGGTCTCACTCTGTCACTTGGGCTAGAGTGCAGCGGCATTATCATATCTTATTGCAACCTAAAATTACTGGGTTCAAGTGATCTTCCTGTCCCAGCCTCCTGAGTAGCTTGGGACTACAGGCATGTACCATTATGCCCAGCTAATTTTTCTATTATTAGTAGAGATAGAAGTCTTGCTCTTGCTGAGGTTGGTCTAGAACTCCTGACCTCCAGCAGTCCTCCTGCCTAGGCCTCCCAAAGTGCTAGAATTACATGCGTGAACCACCTCAGATTTGCCTGGCCTCGGATTTGATTTGATATACTTATTTTGCTCCTACTAAAAATTGAGCAGCAATCTCTGAATATTAAAGCTTAGGAAGACCTGTAAGGAGTTAGAAACATATCCCAGGAATTGTTCCAGGGATGCTATTCTCTATATTAAAGTTTTCCTTTGCCCTGGGTCATGCCTTGGCAGTATTGAAGATGACAACTGGAATGTGGTCTTTTAGGAACTCAGCTTTATCTTTCTCTATGGAAGAGTTATTAGTAATTCATTGCTGGGTTTTGGAAGTGTTATCTTAACCTGACTTGCTTATATCTTTCATAATTAAATACCCAGAGCTCAATCAAAAGTAAGTGCTTTCTTTATAGAAGAAGTTATTTGGTAAGTAAACTAAGTTGTAGCATATTCCACTTTATGGAGCAAGAAATTTTTTTTTGTCTTTGCAAAATGAGGTACAAAGATGTTGTTGAAAGAACATCCTCACCTCAGCAGACCTTTATGCTAACCTTAAGAATTTCAGTTGGAGTCCACTCCCTATCGTTCAAGTTTAGAATAATGAGAAAAAAAGAGTAAATTGGAGTTGGGAAGGGAAGGGAGTTGGGAAGTCTGTTGACTTAAAAATTCTGTTTCCTGAATCTGTTCATCCTCTCTGTTCCCAGTGGTGTGATCCATTGCTGGGATTTCTTCAGCAGCCTCTTCCCTAGTCCCTGCTGCTTAGGCTTGTTTCCCTCCAGTCTGTTCGCCATGGTACCGCTTCTCTGGTTTTTCTGGAGCAATAATACTATGTTCCTTTGCCCAGTTAACATTTCCACAGAGTCTTCCCGTGGCCTTCAAGACAAAGTTGAGGTATTAATTTAGACTGTCAGAGTTTTCATGCCTTCTTTTGTCTACTTCTCCAGATGCATCTCTGTGTTGCCTGCTTTGCATTTTATTTTCCAGCCATATTTCCCTTGTTTTAGTTGCTGAAGTCAGTGTAATTTTTGGACGTTTTGTCCCTTCTTCAAAGAATACCACCTCCCCACCACTTCCTAGCCAAGTCCAGTATCATGGTCTGTACTCAGAGTACTCTTCCTAGGAAGTGTTACTGAGGCACTCCGAGCTAGGTAAGAAGTCCTTGCTGTGTGTCCCCATAGCATCTTGTACTTCTCCTGTTGGAACTTAGTATGCATTTCATAAATGTGTGTTTAATTCATTGTCTCTCCCACTAGTTGGTGAGCTTTCTGAATGTAGGAACTACATCTAACTGGTTTACCCCTGTTTTATCATTCCTAACACAGCATTTGGCACAAAGAAAATGCTCAGTGAAACTTTGATGATTAGTAGGTTAGTGCAACCAAAAGCAGGTCAATTGAAAAGGGATTTTGCAATATAACTTTGAGACTGATAAGAGTGTGTGACATAGTAAGCCCCTGTCTTAGAACTTTATTCCAAATTTGTTAGAAGGGAAGAGATATGCATAATAGTGGTGGCTGATGCGGGTTTGTACCTGTGTGCTGGTGTGGAACCAACTAAAGTAAGTTAAATTGGTCAGTTAAAACTTTTTATTTTTAGACATCCAAAATTTATTCTATGTCTCTGGAGGGTGGTCAACAAGCCTTGAGTTGTTACAATCAGAAAGGATTTAAACATTTATATGGAGAAAGGAACTCAGGGATAAAAATGAATTTGTAAAGATCTCGTTGAAACTTTGGGGAAAGCAGATCCTGAAACATTTCCGAGGAGCAGGTAAGTAAGAAACTACACTGCACGATCCCCATTGCTCTGAAAAGAGGTATATAATGTTAACAGTCCTCTCTTCTCCCATCACATGTGGTCTCATTCTGCATTGCTTGTTCTTAGATGAGAAATTCTAAAGATGTGGTTCTTAGGAGCGTAATAATCCTGTGATTTGGGAAAGAATACTGTATTTAGATGGTTTAGGTAGGACAGTAAACATTTTCAGCAATAGGATCAGTGCAATGTTTGTCCCTGTATCTTCGTATTACAGAGAATTATAGTTTTATGAGCCTTGCTGATCAGTTAGAGCTATGCTTCTTGAATAGGCTAGAAATAAATCACGTCTACAATTCCAGGTTATGGATTTTGTTTTCCTGGAGATAATTAGAAGTTTGTTTGAGGTCAGTGTTAATTCAGTAGAGTACACACACACAGTAGAGTACGCACACACATGCGCACGCGCGTACACACCCTCCCCACACACCCCCATCACCGTGATACCCTATACATCTAGAGATAACATTGAGATGGAAAACTCTCAGTTACTGTTTTCTAAGCTTATTTCAGTTTGTTTTCTCTCTCCTGAGCCCTTTTGGAGGCTTTCTTGGCCTGGAGGCAGAATTGAATAGTAGGCATGAATTTCAAGGTTATAGCTAAGCTCACTTGTCAACAGAAAGCACTCACTCACTAGGCTAACCACTCTCTAAATCTTATTTCCTGCATCTTTGCCGTAAGGCAGAAATTTTCATTCATACTTTAGAGGAAATGAATAGTTATAGATTCAAATTTGCAGATGTCTTAGAAGTTTAAGAAGATGTCAGAGGATAAATTAAGAAACCTATTGGGTGTTAGAAAGTGCTGTGTACTGTTGGCCAGCTTTTGGCTGTTAGTTGCAGATTCTTTAGGCCTTTCCAAAATTTAGTGCTACCTAAAATTCATATTTTCTGAGACGGGTTGTAGCCAACTTTGCCTATACATAAATGTAAAAATAAAAACTTGGGTGAGACTGTGAAAAATAGATACACAGAGTGATGGTTCTGGTGGGGTGAGGGCTGATTTTTTTTTTTTTTCTTTTTAGACATTTGGCCAAGTCTGGAGACATTTTGATTGTCTTAGATGGATAGAGGCCAGGGATACTGCTAAACATCTTATAATGCACAAAAATGTCAATCATGCCATGATTGGCAAACACTGATTTAATAGATAGTAATGCATATAAACATACGTGTGTGTATATAAATCTTTGTTTTTGGACATTTTTTTCAGAACATAGAAATATATAAGGGAACAAAATTCATTCCAATTCTTAGATCTGGTCAGCCTCTTTCAAAATGGTGAGTTTAGTCATGACACACATAACCCTTTCAAAGCCTCAGGAGTCAAATCAGGAAGATTACCTATTTTTCAAAGCTGTTCCTTTGAAAGTAGACTTGTGCTAGATAGAGGTATGCTTCAGATGTGCAAGAGGCTTAGGGCACCATCCTTGAAAGAGCCTTGAGGTAACTGAGCACCCTTGAATGTAATCTCTGTTCTGGAATATAAATGTGCCCCTCTTGATACTGAAGTACTTTCTACATAGTGCTAAAAGGTTAGTCTTTACTTTATCTCTGCCCTGCCTGTCTAAGCCTCCTGAATATTTGCACAAACTGAAAATCAAGAAAACAAAAGGAATAATGGAGGTGGCATGATTGTGGAATTGCATTGAGGTTCAGATTATTTGCTTTATGAGTTTTTAGATGATTCTAATGAAAGCATTTGCCCATGTTTTATTTCAACAACTGTGAGCTGTTCCCTGAAGTTTTGGAAGACTTACTTTATATTCTGTTTCGGCTCTATTTCTGATGAAAAAGTTGGGTCATTTGTTTATAGTAACGAATAGTTGGTTATTGGTATGAAAATAAAATTAGCTTTATTTGTAATAAAAAACCTAAGAAGGAACAACATAATCTAGTGATATGGCTACAAATTAATATAATTAGAAGAAGTTGAAATTGTTTTGAAAAATAAGCATTGTAAAGTCATATTTTTCTGTTTTCCTAATTTGTAGTATTATTGTGAAGGAGTAATATAACTTCTATCTAAAAGGATTGGTAATAAACTGTGCTTTATATATGCATCACTTAAGATAGGTTAAGCTATATATAACCAAAAAACAAACAAACAAAACCCCCACCAGCAATAGAACTCAAAGTAACAATGACTTAAATGAACTAAAATGTGTTTCTTGTTTGGGTAAAAGAAGTTCAGAGGTAAGCAGGGCAGGGCTCATATGACTCTTCCACAAATAAATGGGCCCAGCCTCTCTCTATCCTGATGTCCTTCCAGCCTTGGTGTGAGGCCTTTCTGTCTAAGATGGGTGCTTGAGCTCATGTTCATTGACAAATTCTGACCTGGCCATTTGGATGCCAACACAGATATAAACCTGAAGGGTGACTTATCCCAGTTCAGGGATGTAACTAATGTAGCAAAGGCAAGCTAGCTACTATAGTCCTGAGATAGGCACCTCATGTATGCAGCAGACCACCTCTATACAGCCCAGATATTACCTGCCAATTAGCAACATTCACTAAGCTTGTTGGATGTGGATCAAAAACAGTACAAATCACTTGATGAAAAGACCTACCCGATTTCTTCTGCCCTGAACCATATCTCTCAGAGCTTGGACTCTCTGTTGGATCAAACTTCCTATTTTGTAATGACATGTATCCACTTAGCATTTAATTTTTGGTCTCTTAGTGTTTTTTTCCTTTTAACATCATATCCACTTTCTATCCAGTGAGAATATGGAATAGCTGAAGGAGATTGCCCTTCTTTTTTAAGGAACTGCCCACAAGTTGTACAACACTTACACTTACTTCTCAGTCAAAACTTAGTCACATGGTCATATGTAGGGAGTCTGGAGAAATAGTCTTTTGGATGGGAGATGATAGATCCAGCAAAAAACTAGAGTTCTTGTTACTAAGGATGGACAGCTAGCAGACTTTGAAATAATACTCAGTGAAAAATATTAAGAAAAAATAGTGACTATATAATCTCCAGGTCCTTAAAGATTATAAAAATAAGATACTGTTGTATGGTAATTAACTAATTATTCCATCTTTTCCTCTCTTAGGACTTTTCGTGACATTTCTGAAGATCTGAAATCTTCAGTAGACTGACATGATTTCCACTGCAATGATTTTTCTAGGAATTTCAACTTTGACAAAAGTGAGTTCAGCTCAGCTGTGGCCTTCTGCCCTGTCAGCTGTGCCTAGCAGGTAGAGCCCAGGAAAGAAGCAGAAGCCTCCTGGCCTTACATACACAATGCCTGGACAAGAGAGAACTTGCTGTGAGCTGCTTTGCATTTTAAAACACTGCTTGAGAGTTCAGAAATGTGGTTTGCTCACTTAACTGTTGCTAAGATGGCTTGAAACGTTTCAGTTTATGCACTGGTACCATGGCTTGAAATTTTCCCACTTTGGTTGTCTCTAATATTATAATATGTATTTATAAAGTTATTTTAAGAACTCTAAACTACCTGCTGTCAAAAGAATATACAGTGTAATTTTCTCTTACTTTAAGAAATCTATTCTTAAACTTTTCTAAGACAGTCACTTTTCAACGAAGAGGGCTTTCACTTTGAATGTGTAGTTGTGTGAGCAGGAAAAATCAATCTCTGTCCTTCTTGCACAATGTATCGTCCCCTCTTAGGAAAGAATAAATCTTAAGTGTAAGGGTGAGGTGACTTATTTGATGTTCAGTTGTAGGTTGCAACCATAGGAGACATGAAGACTGACGCTCTTACCCTTCCTTCTCTCTACGTGCCCATTATACTGTTGCCAAAATTCTAAAACATGTCTGGCCACATTGAAGTAAAATAATTAAGCTGCTATGAATGGTAAAAATATGATAGAATTCATGCTATCATTAAGTTTTTTTCTTTCCAAATGTTTTAAGTGAAAAATCTCAGGTGTAGCAACACTTTGAATTGTTAAATATAATCCCTATTTCATTATTTGGAACTCTGCCAATTATTAGCAGAATTTTATATTTATATAGTGTTTTTTTTTTTTTACATCACTTAGCACAGTGCCTTGCACAAATGACTCTAGATGAATGCCCGTTGAACTGAATTGCAACTTTTAAGTATCGCAGATATCACAACAAGCATAGTGCTTTACATTTTACAAAGTCCTTTTGCACATATTATGTCACAATTTCATGTATTTCACTTTACATCGGCTTTTACATAGCTTTATGTCATTTTACAGCAGTTTCACACCAGTAGGGAAGCTAAGGTTTAGAAAAGTGACCAACTCCAAGTCATAAAGTTTAGTAAAATTTGGCCTCAGATCTTTGGCTCCATAGTCAATGAACTCCGCTGTACTATAGAGTGTTTCTTCTAACATCTTGGGCAGTTTTCACAATGCTGTAAGATAGGATAGGTGTTGCTCTCCATTTTTTGTGAATGAAGACTTGTCATTCACAGTTCATGACAGGGCGGGGACTGGAACCTGGCTCTTGGCTGTGCCCTTTCTACTGTTTAAAACAATCATTAGGCCCTTCTTTTGGCTCTTTTGGGAATATGGAGGATAAAAGGGTTCATAAGTGTCAAAGATTTCCTTTTTGGAAAATATTTAAAGGTAGAAATAATTTCTTCTAAAACATTTTTTCACTAAGAAGTTAATGATAAGTAGCTTAAATTTATTCTTATACTACAGAAAAGCCCCATCTAGAAAAGCCCCATCTAGAGGTTTTGGGACTGTTTTTTATGTGGTAGACATGCAGATCTCATTTCTATTATGACTCCTTCAACGATTATAATCTGCTATTCCACCAAGCGTTAGATTTGGTCACTAAGTGATTAATTCTCCTCTTTAATCAATTATTCAGTTTTTCATTCATTCAATAAAACATTTCTTGAGAGTTTGCTAAACTGTAGACTCCATGCGAGGGACTGCACAGGGTGCTGGAGATAACTCATAAGAAGGCCTCTCCTTAAATCCTTAGTCAGATCATGTGTCATACTAAATTTAAATTTTTGCATTAAAAGGTTAAATCAGATTTGTTTTTATTTATACTGGTAAATTTATAGCTGTCATTAGTACATACTCAAAAGAGGCAAATGTTTACAGTGAGTTGGTGTATATATACAAAGTGCTTTTAGCTGTATAAAGTGACATCACAAAACACTAAATGAGCTAATATTTAGCTGTTGCTGAGATAATTATTAGTATGAATACCATGTTCCTAGAGGGGAACTCTGAGCTCTAGGAGAATAGCTTAGAGCTACCAAAATTAGCAGGTGATATCATATCACTCTGAAATATCAGGAGCAGAGGTGCCCCAGAGTGCTACACAGTCCTGATCAGGAAACTTGAACTGCTCCATTGCTACAGCAATTGCATAAGGACTAGGAAGATCTGCCGGCTAGGGAGGTCTTCTTGGAACTCGCAGAACCAGAGAGAATCAGCATGCTTCCTCAGATACAGTGAAGAGGTTTTACAGAATTTTTTCACAGGGCATAGAGATGAAGTGGTATGGAAAGGTAGGAATCTTAAGTTCAAGTCTCAAAGATAAGCTACCCTTAAGAGTCTCAGTCAGAATTTGACCCAGAAAGAGGAAGTTTCTCTTGGAACAAATAATGCATGGGTAAAGTAGAAGTAATCTTAATAAAAACTGAGTATAGAAATCTATCATAATATCTTGCATTTTATAGATTTACTAATGATTAAGACCAGGCTGTGCTACCTAGTGAGACTCCATCTCTACAAAAAATAGAAAAACTAGCCAGGTTTGGTGGCATGCACCTGTAGTCCCAGCTACTTGGGAGGCTGATGTGGGAGGATCGCTTGAGTCAGGAGTTTGAGGCTGCAGGGAGCTATGATCACACAACTGCACTCCAGCCTGGGTGACAGAGCAAGACCCTGTCTCTAAAATAAATAAATAAAGATTAGTTTCAAGTTTATATTCACTCTTCATTTGTAAACTGGGGGGACAGAGGAAAGGAGATAAAAGTTTTCCACACAGACATGCTCCTTTCTTCTGAGAGAGAAGGTGGCATGGGATCTTCAACATAAATTCCATGTCATTATGAGCCCTGCTTGAGTTCCAAAATTCCTATTACTTTCTGTTCCTGGAAGTGGTCTCTGACAGACTGCCTCACATACCAGTCTTAGTGATCGTTAATTGCAAGATTTCCCAACACCCTCTTCGATGAGAAGTGGTTAGCTGGCCGAGCTTTCCCTTGACTCCTGAGTCTAGTGTGGGTTGACTTCGACAGTGGGAAGATACCAAGGCGTGCTACATGGAGACCCTGTATTTTAAACAAACTCTGTAGGCTTTGGGAATGCAGCTGCTTATTCCAGTTAAAGGGCCACTAAGTGAACACATTGTGACCTGTCCTAGTACTTCTACTTCCCATTTTGGTTATATCAGTGCCTCAGGAATGTGTCAGGCCATGTGAAGTTAGATGAGAGCAAAGTCATTTAGGTGAGCTATCCAGAGCTTTCAACCTCAGTGTTTATAGGAAAGAGCCCTCAGGGCTTCTCATACTCAGGCCCTGATCTTGTACTCTGCTTTGAGGGGCCTCCCAAGACCCTTACAAGAGACTTACAGTAGGACTTTGAGGGTGGAAATAGCCTTAGGTAACATAACTCCAAATGATCCAGCTAAAAGCAAATATTTTTTATTTTTATCAATATCTTTACACATTTTGCCATCAAAATATATTCGTTTTATTAACTTACTGATTATTGAGACTGTACAAAAAATACACGATATCTGAAGCCACTGAACAGTCATGTTTTGATTGTTTAAAAACAGAATTATAAATCAAGATGTGCTATGTACTAGAGTCTCATTCTGTGCTAGAATGGGCCATATATAATTAGGTGATCTTGTCATTTTCTAGAGAATAAAACAAATTCATAGGTTAAAGTGTCTTGTCTGAAACACAGCCAGTTAGTAACAGAATTCAGAGTAAAATACTTCCTTTTTCTCTGTCCATTGTTCTACTTCTCTTCCCTTTTCCTCAAAGTTGAGCAGCTTTTGGCAAAATGTGTTCCTTATAGCAGTGGTTCCAAGAGACGTTAATAGATGTTGTAAGAGAAAAAAAGTATGTATGGGGGAGGGGATTCCATGATGAATTAAAACTGAGGAATGCTGAGTTTATTTGCTTTTCCATAAAACTTCCAAGAGTTTTTAACATGTCGTTATACATTGTGAAATTGTAAGAGGGGACAAAGACTGTTTCACATTATACTGCACACCCCTGCTTCCATTTCTCTGAGCATCCACAGGTCCTTTGGGAAACATGGCTCTCAATCAAGTGTACTATTTTTTTTTAGAAGACATCCCTAATGGAAATACAGAATGGCAGATCTTACTGGGGTACCATGTAATGTGTAATAAATCCTGAAGTTTAGGGAGATACCAGAAAGAAAATATATTTGCCATTCAGAGCTATACTTAAGGTATAGAGATTCTTTTCCACCTATGGTGTGTACAATCAGTATTTGTGTTTAATTTTGCAAGTTTTTCAAGGATCAATTAATGTGCAAATACAGTGGTTATATATTGATATTACATTTTAATAATGCTTTTGTATGGCACTTTATAGTTTTCAGACACCTTTAGTAACACCCTGTGAGACAGGCAGTATTATACTCATTGTACAGATGAGGCACTGGAGGCTCTGAAAGGTTTTTTTGTGATTTTCCCCCTAAGTTTATACCACGAAACAATGGAGCCAGAATTGAGTTGCAGAACTTCTGACTCCAAGTCCACAGTTCTTTCCTCCACATTGGTTTCTTATTTTTCTTCCAGCTTTATGTTTTACAATGAAAGGTATGGAAACAAATCCTAAAGTAGCATCATTTTGGCTTATTAAATACCATTTCTTTTTTGTGGTAACTCAGAAAGTGTAACTCTTATTGTACCTATCTCAAAGAAAACCCTTCTTTGTCCTTTGCAGTGCCACTTATTTAGGTGACTGGAGTGTATTTCAAATACCATTTGATTTTGAACCAAATTGGATATATAGTTGTAATTGTTTATGTCATTCTTTGAAAATGTATCACCTCTGCATTCTCAGGCAAATGAGAGATGGTTTGAAAGTAAAAAAGAATATTCAAATATAACAATAAATATTCTCACACAAATGCTGTTTCTTAGCTTTAACTTGCTTTGACGTTCTGATGTATCTTCTTTGTAAATGTAAAATATTTATATTTTGAAATAAAATTACTAGTGTTGGATGACTCATGTGGTAAACAGTCTCCTATCTGTTGAGAAACTTGATCTTTGTATTAACAGAAACCAAACTTTCATAAATACATCCACCTGTCTCTTAAGCTTTGTATCTTGCCTTTTCCTTTGGCACCAGTGCTTACACTGGATTTTTATGAAATACAGTCAACTTCAGTAAGGGAAGGTTTGTCTGGGGAGTGGATGCTGGGCACGTTAAAGAGGGTGAACGCCCCTCAGTGCACAGGAGAAGGTGGCCTTGTGGTCGGTAAGGAAGTGGTGAGGTGGGTGGCTGAGAGGTAAGAATTGGAAGAAAAGAAAGTTGGATTAAGGACCTAACACTTCTTGAGTGGACAGAAGAAGCCTAAGCTTGGCTATCTCCAATGCCAAAGACACCTGTACAGTACTGGTAGGGGAAGCTGAACTGACAAGTGAAAGCACTGCAAAGTACATTTCAGCAGTGCTCGGGAAAGAGCTTTCTGACACCCCATTGATGGTATCCAGCCAATCAATCTGACATTACGGAAGGGGAAATGATCCAGGCCCAGGTGTAAGGGTGGACTAGCCAGCCCGAGATTCTTTTTTACTAATAGGTTCTCATTGGCAGATATGGTAGTTCACAAAGCATTTCTTCATGCTACTCAGTCTATTGCTTAAGTATAGAACTCCTTCACAGAGTGCATCCTTCAGACACCTTTTGGCTTTGCTCCTGGGAACCTGCGGCCTCAAGGCCACATCTGGCCCTCCAGATCCCCAAGTGCAGGCTCTTGGCCAAATCCACACTTCACATAACAAATCTTTATTAAAAGGATTTGTTCTGTAAAGTTTGAATTTAATCAAAAGGCTGCACTCAAGGATCCAGAAGGCCGCTGTATGTGACCCCAAGGCTTAGGGTTAGTAGAGTGTCCCGCTTTGCCTGCTATCCTAGGGCTCTGTGTAAGCTCAGAGTTGTGCTTACAGATTGATTCTTAGCCGCCTTCTTAAGTGAATTCAATCAGAAATACACACTAATTATCTTTTCATGCCCTGAACAGTTAAGAAACTGCTCTGTGCCTGGCACTAGGGAAAAAGTAATTTTGGTTTTAAAAAGTAATAGTGTTGAAAAGTAGAGGAAGCCTTTCATGTATTTAATTTCCTTTTGAAGAATAAAAACAGTAAACAGGCTGAACAGCAGCCTGAAACATACACCGTCTTCTTGTCGAGTGTCCAGGTGCTCCTTAAGTGATAGCATTTTAAAATGTTTCACCCTCAATCCCACTTAAAGTGTGAGAAATATATGGTCAAAAAATGAGGGTGGAAGGGAAATGTGATCTTCTGGAGAAGCCCCAGAAAGACGATTACCGGTCCCAGGGTAATGGCCCCTCCCCGACGACTCTGGTTTTGCTCTACCAGTTTCAACCTCAGCTCAGCTTCCAGAAATCCTTGCAGGATTTCAGAATTGATTTAGGACGAGTCACCTATCGGGTAGATGGGAAGCTTTACTGGAGACGGTCGTCCTCGTCCAGGTAAGAGGCCACGTGGCTGCTGGAGGCCCTCAGGTGTTTTGTTTCTTCTTGCCAGCCTGGCGCGAAGTGCTCGGATCCACCCAAAAAGAGACTCAGGAGAGAGAGGGGCGGGGCAGGGAATAGAGTTGGAGGAGGCGGGGCCTTGCGGAGGAGGGACCTGGGTAGTGGGCGTGGCCTCAGAGCGGGGCCCTAGAGTGGAGCTCGGGGGCGGGACAGAGGCTGTGGGGGCGGGGCCTCGGGCGGCGCGGGTGCATCGCTGCTGCCGCCGCGGCGGGCGGGCTGGCTGACGCGCGGCGGGCTCGCGGTGGCATTGAGTGCGGGCTGCGGGACGCGCCGAGTACCATGGCCGCCTCTCGCGGCCCTGCCGGCGTTGGCAGCCCCGGAGCTGTCTATGGCTCCGGCCCGTCGGGCTTCGCCTTCGACTCGGGACTCGAGATCAAAACTCGCTCGGTGGAGCAGACGCTGCTGCCGCTGGTTTCTCAGGTAAAGCGGCGTCCGGCGCGGCCCCTCATCGCCCTCCCGCCGCGGCCCGCGATGGCGGCGGCCGCTCGCACGACCGGGCGGGAGGCAGCCGCTGCCTCACATTCGGCGCCGGCACTGCGGCGTCGCCTGTCCGACCGCCTGTCTGGGGCTCGCGGACGGGCCTCACCCGAGGCGGCGAGGGACTGGACGACCCGAAATGGGGCGGCGAGGCTGCGTGGGCTGCGCGGCAGGGAAGGCTGCGGGGCCGAGCCGGGGAGCCAGGCCCCCGCGACCCGCCTCGGCGCGGCGGCTTCGGTGGCCCGGGGCGGGGCGAGGCCGCCCCTGCGGGCGGACAGCCGAGGCCAGCTCCGGAGGCGGAGAGGTCCCCCGCGGGGCCCCCAGCTGGCACTTAGGGCTCTCCTGGTGGCCGCTGCGTAGCCTGCAGCAGCCGCCCGTTCGCATCCCTAGTCCAGAGCCCGGACCGCTGGCCGCTCGGCCGGGGCATTCCTGCCGGCTTCCAAGCCCGGCGTGCTGTCCCCAAGGCCTTTGTCCCTTTCCCCTGGCCGTGTGTCAGCTCGCGTAGCTCTCCTTTCTCCCGGGCGCCCTGCCCCTTCCCCTCAACCTGCCGCTCTCTCCAGTCTGCTTTTGTCCGGCTCTCGGAAGAGCGACGCGAAGGACCGTCTGGTAGTTGATCCGGATACGCACCTTTTCTGCCAAGTCCCATCTGGGATGTACGCGTTATTGTATTCGCTACCCGGCGAACAGAGGCGCTTGACTTCAGAGAAGCTTTTGTTACTCTGGGCTGAGTTATATGCAGCCTGAGGGCTCGAATTCCTCGCCTTGATCTGTGGTAAGGTACCGGGCGCTGCGGGGAGTGAAGAATTCCGTGCCTCCAGGAGCGCGTTGGCGATGTGTGACTCACGCCTAGGCTGTATGTCTTAGTGACTCATACTAGGATTACCGAGATTTTAGAAGTAGAGGGAATCTTGGCGGTTGTCTGACTTTAAATTAAAAAATTCTTTCTTACAGCATCCTTGACACAGGGCCACCAATACCCTGCTTAAACATGTTCAGTGTTGGGAAGCCTGTAGCTGCTCCACGGATTTTTAAATGCCACCTCTTCTCCAGCCCAGCCCTGAAAATATTTGAAAACAGCAGGCACACATGTCCCTAGATTGCCGTTAGGCTGATTAAATAAACAGCCCCATTTTCTTCACCTTCGCATGGCTAATAGAGCAGTGATGAACGTGCATGATCCTCCCCTCCCTCTTCTGCTCCCTGTCTGGTAGAGGTAGGTACTGAGCAGTGGGAAGGCGCGCTGCGATCCCTTGGTAATGTCTGCACTGCTCCTTCTCCCCCAAGAGAAGACCACCACCCCCGGTACAGTCAGAGTCCAAAATGAGAAATAATGAAGCAGTTTTAAGAGACAGGGAGATAAGACAGTGGTGGAGTTCAAGTTGATTCTATTTTATCCATCTATTTGATAATACCCATGTAGTGCTTTCTGTGTACTAGGCCATGTTCTAAGCAATTTGTAGATTTTTTTTTTTTTTTTTTTTTGAGGCAGAATCTCACTCTGTTGCCCAGGCTAGAGTGCCATGGCGTCAGCCTAGCTCACAGCAACCTCAAACTCCTGGGCTCAAGCGATCCCCCTGCCTCAGCCTCCCGAGTAGCTGGGACTATAGGCATGCGCCACCACGCCCGGCTAATTTTTTCTATGTATTTTTAGTTGGCCAATTAGTTTCTTTCTATTTTTAGTAGAGATGATGTCTCGCTCTTGCTCAGGCTGGTTTCGAACTCCTGACCTTGAGCGATCCACCTGCCTCGGCCTCCCTGAACTTTGTATGTATTAACTCCTTTAATTCTGATAATAATCCTGTGAGGTAGATGTATGTTTATTCTCATGATATGGATGAGGAAAGTGAGGAATGATGAGGTTAAGTAACTTGTCATTAGGGTTTTCACCTGTAAATGCCAAACTGAGATTTGAACCTAGGTATCCTGGATCCAGAGTCTAGTCTCTTAGCTACACTATATACTGTGTCCCCTCTAGAGATTAGAAGTAGTGATGAGGTCAGCTAGTAGTAGATATGGAGACAAAGAGAGTCTACAACCAAAAAACAAGCTAATAGGCTATAATCTAGGAAAATGGTAACTTTTCATGGTGAAATGGTAACTTTTCACAGTCCTGCAATTAGTTCTACATTACGTAATTTTGGGGCAAAAGAAGGTGGGAGAATAGGAGAGTGGTGGAAGAAAAGTATGAATCGCTGCTGAGAGTTAACTAGCAATCAATGCCAAATTGGAAAAATACCCACCTTTTTTTTCTCCCTGTTAAAGACTTGTTCAGGGCCACAGCTGATTCTGCATCACATGCATTATGTATCCACAGCTGTACCTCTAGCACAACACTGTAACTGATATTCCTAATAATTGACTGTCCTCAACTAGAAAAAGTTAAATTTTATCCTTCATTCAAAAAATGTATAAGTCATGGTCAGCATAGTCTGTTAACAAAGCAGGGAAGTGTGAAGTACAATTTAGAATGATTTTAAAGTTTCAGTGAGTGTTAGGAGATTAAAACAGCAGCTCTCTAGAAAACTTATATTTCCAGAAGCCTCATTTTGTAAGGGTGCTACATAATTATTCAGCTCATGTTTTACTATCGCATCCACAAGGATATTTTAAATATTTTAAGCAAGTGTTTATTGTGTGCTTATTAGTTCTTAGCCCCTGTTCTTTGAGGGGCTTATATTCTAGGTGGTAGACAGGATGTGTATAGAATAGCACCTACAAAGTATCAAATGAACATCATCAATAGTAAGTACTCTAAGAGCTCAGAGACGGCATAGATGAGTCAGGAACAATGCCATGGAGGACACAGGGTTTTCAGGTAAACAAGTAGGACTAGCACTATACAGTTTAAAGTAGATAGTTTCTATTTGGTATCATCTAACTTCTTCCAACTCTTCAACTTCTTTCAAGTCTTCAAGTGAAAAGTCCTGGGTTAGTGGCCTTATTCTGGGAATGCAAGGTTGTGTTAATATTAGAACAATGTGTATAGTTTTCTGCATTCACAGATTAGAAAAGATGTTCATAACAATAGATGCAGAAAAATATTAAATTCAGCTTCTAATCATGATAAAAAAGCACTTAGCAAACAAGTAGCAGAAAAAACTACCTTAACATGATAGAGTATCTACAGAAAACTTATAGTTAACATCATAGCAACAGTCAAGTTTAAAACAAACATTTCTTTTAAAACCAGAAATAAGAGTAGGATGTCTGCTATCGTAGCTTGTATTCAACACTATACTGGAAATCCTAGTCAGTGCAATAAGACAAAGAGAAGAAATAAAAGGTGAAAAGATAGTAAAGGAAAAATCAAATGTATTATTGTGATATAAAACTCAGAAGAGTCTACAATAAATTATAAAACTGAGTGTTTAGCAGGTTCACTAAATGTAGGATACTAAAGTCAATTGCACTTTTCTACATTAATAACAGAAAAAGTAATTCTAGAAACCCCAGTTATAACAATGACAGCAAAATATGAGGTTCCTGGGAATCTATCTATATCCTACCTATCTATCTATAGCAAAGAAAATGCCAAACTTCATGGAGGAAATTAAAAAATTTTATCGAAAGCCAAAGTAAAACTATATAAATGAGAGAGAACTATTGTGTTCATGCCTAGGTTGAAATGATATTATAGATATGTCAGTTTTCTCTACTGATCAAATTTAATGCGAGGAAATTTCAACAGGAGTTTTTGGTAGAATTTGATAGAAATAATTTTAAAGTTTATATGAAAGAACAAAGGGCCAAGAATAGCCAGAAGAAGAGAAACAAGGTGGATGGACTTGCTCTACCAGATTTCAAGATTTATTATAAAGCTATAGTAATTAAGACAATGTGGCTATAAGAACAGGGATGAAAATATAGACATGTGAAACACAATAGAGAACCCTGGAACAGATCCACACACATATGGAAACTCAATAAATGACAGTTGGCATTGCTGGTCAGTGGGGAAGGAAAAACTTCTTAAAAATATGAGACTTGGACAATTGATTATTTAAATAGAAAGACATGAAATTGGATCTCTGTCTCATGTTAAAAATTATCAATTCCAGATAGATGAAGGACATCAATATGAAAGTAAAAACTTATGACACTTTTAGGAAAAAAAAAATAGGGCAATGTCTTCACTGTCTCGTGGTAGAAAGGATTTCTTTTTTTTAATTGAAGTGTAATTTACATATCATGTCTTTACTCCATTTTAAGTGTACAATTAAAGGTTATTAGTAAATTTACCAAGTTGTACAGCTATTCACATAAATCAGTTTTAGAGGATTTCCTACCCCCTATTGAGACCCCTAATACCCATCCCCAAATACGTTTCAAGCATGCCCCTTCCCTTCATAGTGCTCACCACATCTCTCGGTTGTAGGTCTACCCCCCACCCCCCCAACCCCGAGGGGACACCACCACCATTTGTACACCCTCGTGGTGATCCGTCCGTGGACAGGATTTCTTAATACACCAAAAATACAAACGCTAAGGAAAGATTGATAAATTTGGTTTCATTAAACCAAATTTTGATGAACAGAGGTTCATCAAAAGACATTATAAAAATGAAAAGAGAAGCCATAAAGTGGGAGAATATG
>CAUYRT010106451.1:0-70739 GCA_963574885.1 Lepilemur ruficaudatus
ATGGTGGCACATGCCTGTAGTCCCAGCTACTCGGGAGGCTGAGGCAGAAGGATAGCTTCAGCCCAGGAGTTTGAGGTTGCTGTGAGCTAGGCTGATGCCACGGCACTCTAGCCCGGGCAACAGAGTGAGACTCTGTCTCAACAAAAAAAAAAAAAGTCCCCTCGGTGCTCACGGCAATACAGTGATCATGGCCATTTCATCTCACCTGCGAAGTTGGAGGGTTGGGTGGACACTCTTCTCTGCGGGTTTGGCTATAGGCTCTGAGCTTGTAAATCTTCCCTCACATACCGGGGCTAGGGTGCCAAGAAAAAGGATTATTTATGAACGGGATTCTCGGGTGTTCTGCTGCAGATTAATTGCTTTCAAGCTTATTTAATGGAGGCCCAATGTGTCAATAGTGGAAAAATGAATCATTGCCACCCCACTTCAATGAGGAAGAAAAGAATCAGAGGAAGTGTGCGTCTTTCTGAAAGGTGGCTGTACAAAGGTTGTGTCTGCAGGGGCACAAAACGGTAAGGGTCTGCAATTCTGGAGGGGCCAGCTGCGAACCCAGCAAGTGCACGCTCACCCCAGGGCGGGGCTGCACCCCACGGCGCCACATCACCCCAGCCAGACTTTTCCACTACTCCCCTCTCGTTCCAGGGAAATAGCAACTCAGATCAATAAGACGCCCTGACAGAGGGGCCTGTAGCACGGCCATTTCTCAGGCCAGACACCGATGGCACCATCACTAGCAATGCAAGGCTGCTGGAGACAGGAGGGAGGCTCATCCCCCTGTGATGAACATCTCCTGCTCGCCCGACCCTGCCGCAGAGGAACCGTCTCCAGGAGGCTGCCTGCCGCCCGCCTGCCACCTGCCCTCCCACTCCCCCCTTGACGTTTCCTTGTGTCGTTCAAAAGCTTTTCTCAGGCTCACCAGTGCTGTCCAGGCCACCCCAAAGGACCGTTCCGTTCCCCTCCGGTGAGTCATGGCACAGGGAACGCTGCTGGGGGTCTGCGTCCTCGCTGCCTCCAGAGAAGGTGTCGCGAAGACCCACATGCTGTGGAGACCTGTTCCAAATCAAGTTACTTGAGGGAGGCCACACTTCAGCAGTCCTTGCTTAATTTTTGGACAGGGAAAGGCATTATTTTGCTAAATTTAAAGTGCTAATTTTTTTTGTCCCCTCTCCTGTGTTTGGCAAAAAACCTGTTCTGGCTGTTGCAGCCAAGGAGGATCTGAGTACCCTGCTTCCTTGTCCTGGGCGGGCATTCCGCACTGAGCGCTGTCAGGGCAGGGTGAACAGCGGCCAGAGAACGAGGGTTGAGTTCTGCAACAGAGAACACTCGCCGGGGCCCTTTCTCCCACCCTCCACACACACAACGAACGGGTATGTGAAATACCCCCCACCCGCCCCTGCAGCATCCCTCCTGCAAAAGGCAGAGGGACAGAGCGCGGGCGTGATGGAGAAGCCCTCGCTGGCCCTCAGCTTGAACTCACAGCACTAAGAGGCTCTAGGCCTTAAAAATTAGGAAAATAACGTAATAAATTTTTTTTGCTCCAAAGTCAGCTTAGAACCCACAGACTATTCCAAGGTGGAATAGGGGAAAGTATTCTCAACAGGAATTACCATCTAAGCCAGGGTTTCTCAACCTCAGCACTACTGACATTCGGGGTGCCACAATTGTTTGTTGTGGGGCACTGTCCCGTGCTTTGCAGGATGTTTAACAGCTTCCCTGCTCTCTGCCCAGTAGGTGCCAGTAGCATCCCCCAGTTGTGACAACCTAAAATGTCTCCGGATATTGCCAAATGTCCCTGGGGGTGGAAGTCGCCCCCAGTTGAAAACCACTGCTCCAACAAAAATGATCTAGAGGTAAACACTCCGGGGCCTGCACAATTACTGCCCATGTCACTGGGTTGCTGAGAGAACTGAATGAGACATGAAAGGACTTCATAAAATAGTCACCATCATCATCACTGCAGCTACCTTTTCTTGAGTGTCTGTCACGTGCCAAGCATGTGCCTGGTACTCAACACGCACCATCTCTAACAAGCATCAGTGGTTATTAATGCTGGTGCCACAGGCTGGTGACTCAGAGTAACGGGCAGGCAGAACCATCATGTTCACCAAAGGCTGCCTTTGCTGCCTCATGGGGAAGAAAAGAGAGCACGTGTTTCCTTCCTTTACAGTGATGCTGTCAGGCTGGTGACACTGCTTGACACAGATGCGCTGCAGACTGAGTCATACTCTTATTGAAGAATCACTAGCTGAGGTGCCACTGCCCCACCACTGGCCACGTGCACCCTCGCGACACAAAGAGTGGTCCACGAGCAGCAGCGGCAGCACCTCGGAGCTCGTCAGACACTCAGGGTCGCAGGCTGCACCCTGGACCTTCCAATTCAGAATCCGCATCCCAGCAAGATGCCTGGGTTCTTTGTGCGTGCGTTGAAGTCTGGGATGCAGCTCTACCACAACAGCACAGGTTGCTGGCATCGTCACCGTTTCTGAGCACGTGCAGATGGACTGCGACATCCCTTCTCTCCCTAGATTCACTCTTCCAAAAGCATTTATTGAGTGCCTACCAGGTGTCCTGCCCTTGTCGGGCGGACAGTCTGGTGGCCCCTCACCGCCTCCCAGGCAGGTGACTACCGAGGTAGTCACTCAGGTTACACAGGAGGAAAACGAAGCTCTACCAGATTAAGAGACTTGGGCCGACTCCTGTTGCTAATAGACAGAATAAGAGTTTCAACTCAGACATCTTTTCCCAAGTCGTGGCTCTTTGTACTGCACCCATACTACTTTTCAACAACACTCGTTGGAGCAAAAAACAAGCAGAGGGTCCTGTTTATCCTAACTACTGAATCATACCAAAGGCAGGATGGGGGCTGGAGGTCACTCAGACTGACGGCTGGCATCAGTCACGAACTCATCCAAAATCAGAGGTTCAAAGACAGTTTAATTCACCAGGGTGGGGTGAGATTTGCTCTAAGCTCTCCATCAGTTTCATCAGTTCCAAATCAAAGGCATTTAAAGACCACCCATAAAAAAATACAAAGCAACCACAGCTTCTGAGATTTTTAACTAGTCTGCACCCTCAAATTGCATCTTCCTAACATCTTAAATCAAAATGGAGGTCCAGAACGTATCCCTGCTGTGAACACAAAGTTCTGCCCCAAATTCCTTGCTCACCTTGGTGTTCTAAAACTTGAAAACTGTTTTGTTATCATTTAGTTTTGTTTTCTCATAAAAATGTCCTGAGACCTGATTTTAGGCATCAAGCAGCTCCAAAACTCCATGATTCCAGGGAAATCACTTGAGAACCTCAGTTTTTTCATCTGTAAAATGGAAAAAATAGAAACACTTCATAGAGTTTCTAGGGGGATGTATTGAGCTAAGGTACTGTGTACTGTGCTCAGCCTGAGTCCTGGCAAGCGTGCATCAAAAGGCAGCCACCCTCTCCCTCCCTTTTTTCTGAAAACATCCTGGGGGCTGCTGAGGGCAGATGGCACCTGATGGGTCTCCCTGGGAATCCTCCAACATGTGGGGCTGAGCAGAGCTGGGAGTGTGAAGGAGGCACAGCCCCATTCACATGCAGGGGCTCAACAGTAGGTGCTGTCCGGTTGCCTGAAACCAAGCTTGCTGCTCTTTGGCACACCCTCAGAGGTGGGCTTTCTGGAATGCTCCAGGGAGTAAGAAGACAGCTATGAATCTCTCCAGCAGGGTGTGAAAGTCTGCATGGCCACCTGACACTCTTCTGGTTCATCCTGCTCAGAGAAGGCTCCACTACATAAGCCTTAGATCACCCTTAAGAAAGAAGCCAAAAATTCTAGACATCCATTTTCCAAGCTTCCCTTGCAGCTACGGAGCTGCCACCACACGCCGCTGATCAAGACTTCAACTAGGGAGCCAGGGCCTGCAAAGAATCCACTCTGCTGAGGAAGTCACAGGCGGGCACACCGGATGCTGCCAGATGCTGCAGGGCCCAGTGCTCATGGAGTCGGCAGTGAGACTGTTTCCTGTGGCAATAATGACACCTCCTCAGCAGCTATTCTGGGGACTGAGCCTACACAGGCTGAGCCTGATTTTTCTGGCTCTCCTAAAGAATCTGTGAGTTCCCCAGGTCTTTTAGCAAGTTATTTCTCCGTAGAGAGAAGTAAGTGCATAAGCACCATCAGTCTCCCTCCACCGTGTCTGCACAGTGCTTCTGAACACGAGGTGCTTGGAACACACCCGCTGGAGTCCACCACAGTGTGACTAGGCAGCTGATGACTAGGCAGCAGATCCCTAGATTAGATCTTTGGGGCTACAGTTCAGAAATAGGCATTTTTATCAAGTTCTCCCCTTCCTAACTGTTACGCACACGAAAGCGTAAAAACCACTGGCCTATGGTGCCTCCTGACCTTTTCCGCATAGACAGTTGTCAACATCTGTGTGGCTCACTGTGATGAAAGGATGAAGCTCCTGTGGCTGGAGGCAACTGGCCCAGGAAGACTCTGGCTGCCCCAGGCCCCACCAAGCCGCTCTGAGCATGAAGTGGCAGCACTATCTCATGTAACACTATCCGCCCAGTGGCCGTCTTGTTGTGAGGTTCTGGACTATTCCAAGGCTACTCAAACGGTGGTCCATGGACCATGTGATGCATGAATTGTTTATCAGACCAAAACACCACAACTACATAAATTAAAAGTAAGCATTGAAAAGTTACTTTGGCAATTTGCCAGATAATTCCATGGTTGCTGCACCTGTAATACAATATTGAGGTTATATTTTGTGTGACTTTGTTTTCTGTTTCATTTTTTTTCTAGTAATATAATCATATTGTATCCCCCAAATCTTGACAGAGTTAACATCTTCTCATCATTCATATCTCAACTCTCAGGTCCCTTCCGCAGAGGACTTCCAAGATCACCATTGCATCCTCCATGCCTAAAACACTTACTGGAATGTCACAGGTGCTCAATAAACACATGTGAAGCGAATGCGTGAGAGAATGAAAGAATGAATGAATGAGAAGGTGAAAGAACACTATAGATTGAACTGTATTTCTCAAAGTTATAAAACCTTTGGTTTTTAAAAATCCCAGAGCTCCCTGATGGAATAAAGGCATTTGGAGGGTCACTCACAGACACTGGGAGCCACGCATAGGTCAACTCAGAGACCCAGACCGGACAGAGCAGCACGACGTGGAAACCTACTTAAGGCAACGGTGCAAAAGCCAGCCTCGGTCATCCCCACCGCACTGGCTCCAGTGCCTGCAAATCATCTGAAATGCTAAATCATGTTTAAATCCCTCCGACTCTGGCCACCGGGACCTCTGAAGGATACTCACGCATAATTTACATACTGCCAAGCTCCTACGAGCCTCTAAATAAAGCCCCTGAGGTCTCCCAGGCACTATTTTTGAGGAGAAGGACGTCAAGTGACAGATTAAATCGAGTCTGCTCCCCCAACACCAGGAAAAAAAGGAACCTCACCCTCAACTTGTTGCCATCTGCAAATGTCTTAAACTGCGTTTGCTGTCAGATGCCTCCCCAGGAAGCCGTATGACATCGAAAATGGCACACATATGCTACTGTCTCTCTCACTTCACACGGCAACTCCACTGACAACAGGTATCTTTGCTTAGATTTTCATTCCTTTTCCAGATTCTAAGCATTAAAAGTGTTTTAATCTCAAAGCACGAGGGAGGAAGTTTCACTAGGGTCCTTTGCATCCTGCCTGCAAATGTTAAATTACACTTGGTCACTGCACAGTTATAATACTCATAATGATGAGTTAGTCGCTGCAGCAAACACGAGAGGGTCTAAAGCCAGACCCAGTGGACACACAGCTCTGAGGGCAGAGCAGGCTGACAGGAGGATTTTCCATCCCCACTGTTAGACTGGGCTATAGAAAGCTCTATCGTAATGACCACAACTGATTTTTATAATCTGACAAAACGGGAAGCAAAAAAGCCAGAAAGCGAGGCCTGTGACACTGTAAGTGATTCAGACCTTTCAAGGTGCCCAAAGAAAAACAGCACCTGATTTATTGTCTTGCTTTCTGCACAACTCAAAGAAATATACACAATTAAATATCTGAGCCAAATATTAATAACACAACTCTATGAATACAGGCTGGCACCTGAGCAGCAGGCCACATACGTGTCCACCATGAACCTTCCAGAAGCAGGAAGCTGATCCGTCCCTGGCCCAAATGACTCACAGACACAACTGGACTGAGGCTCATGCACGACTTGCTCTAGTCTCAAATTTATTAGCTGGGGCTGCCTGTTCCAATGTTAGAAATTCCCTGAGGTCAACAAATGCTTTTACCCTTCCCACTATAATGTTCCCTTCATCCTCAACACTGAGCCAGGCAATAACACACTCTCAGGAAATAATCTGTTTGATTCATCGCCTATAAGCAAGAAAAGGAACGACAGCGTTTGTCTCCCAGTTATCGCCCCCTATGCCTCGCACACGACTGGGTAGCGAGATGCATAAATGAATGGAAGGGTGGATGAATAGAGAATGATATTTTAACGATATCATTTGATCCTCACAAGAACACTGGGAAGTAATAACAGTAATAGTTAACGCTTACATTGTGCTAATTATATGCCAGCCACTATTCTAAATTCTTCATACATATTAACTCTTTTAACCCTCCAGAACTCTACGAAATAAAGACCATTATTATTTCCACTTAACAGAGGAAGAAACTGTTGGAGGCATACGGCGGCCACACTGCTAGTAGGAGGTGAAACTGACTCCTGTTAGATGCTCCTAAGCACTATGCTTCTCCTCCATTAGCCACATTTTCAGAAGCAGGAAACCGAGGGCAGCAATATTAACTTGAACAAGGCTCCCCACCACAGGCACACAAACCTAGGTCTGTGCTCCCTGGAGAGAGTTAAGTGACAGAGCCACCACGGTGTGCACCAAAATAACCTGACTCTGAGTCTGCACTCTCAACACCCAAGTGGCACATGCGGCATCAAGCTGGTCCCCTGCAAATATGTGTGATCGGAAAAAGAGAGGTCGTCCAGGGGCTCAGACAATAGGCATAGGGTGGCTCAGCACTAGTCTCCCAAACTGGAAATGCCCGTGGGGCCCAGGAAACAAAAACAAAAACAAACCTGGAAAATGTAGGCTTTACCCCAATGTTCCTGAAATCATTTTGTTTTGGTTGGAGAAGGAGAAATTTGCTGGCATCTTCTAGTGTGTGGGTCCCTTAGCTTCCATTACAGCTTGAGCAAAGGCCACAACAAGCCTTGAGCAAAGTTCTTAGCCAAAGTTACAGGCATTACAACCTAAGCAACTTGCTGGGGAAGTCTTCTCGGGAACTGGATTTTACTATGAAATATGTTGGAAAGCCTGGGGGGAACTGGGGGAACCTAGGACGAAAGAGTAGAGGCCAGGATGGAATGAGAACTTATAAACATGAAGAGGAAGGAAGGTTGGAGCTAAGTCCTAACATTAGTGCGTGGGTTTTGGATTATGGCTTAAGAGAAGGCATAAGGAAGCAGGGAGACACAGGTTTGGAGCCGGGAAATGTTAGTCTCTTAAATTTAAAACTCCATGTTAAACTGGGCAAGTTGGAGACAGCAGTGTTGTTACTATGGCTGGAGAGATAAAGATAAAAATCAAGAGAAAGAAATTATAGTGCAATAATTAAGAAAACTTAAACTGGGAAAGGGAAAAGAGGGAGAAGAGAAGAGTGGGACATTCTCCCCTCTTCTTTCCCCCTTCCTTACTCACCACACATGTGGAGCTGCAAAGGGAAGGACGCAGGTTTGAACTGAAAAGGTTGCACAGGGTTGATGAAGTTCGTTGTGGGGACAGGGTAAAGCTACACCTGTGACTCAACCTGCAGCTCCAAGAAGAAACCTCTCTCTCCCACAAGCAAAAAAAAAAAAAAACTTTTCTCAAAAGTCAGTAGCCAGAAACGCAGAGAAATATTCCCTATGAAAGTCATAGCTGAGCTGAGACTTGTGGAATTTGTAAATTACCAATAATGTGACAGGCAGGCCTTGCTCACAGGCAAGTGTCAGTACCCCAGGAGGGTTGGGAAACCACACCTAGCCATTGCATTTCTATCAAACGGAAGTCAAAAGGTGCTTTCGTCCAGGAAAACTGATGCGGAGAAGCCACACACCAGGCAAGGTTTCACTGCGCACAACTTTTTTATAAAACCAAGATGTCCATCTCTGAGAATTTTCAATCTGTTCTTTAAAAATAGAAGTTTTGCTTTTAAAAAAAGTGGCAATGCATAATTTAAAAAACAACTTTGTTGCAAGAGATTTGCTAAATTAGTTCATCTAGGAGTGCCATGGGGAGGTCGTTTGAGAGGATCTCCTTTATGAATGAAAATGAGTTTCCTGGCAGACTCCCAGTCCCTTCCAAATGCACACACTCGGAGTAAAGGACTCCGCAGATCTCACACCTACTTTCTACAGAAAACATATAAGAACTAATCGCTTTTCACTGGATCCTGAAGTCCTACTTCTTCAGCTGGCATGGGAATCTGTGCGCCCTGCTGGGCTTTCCGAACATCCTACTAGTAGGTTCCAAGAATTAGCTACACTCTATTGCATGGTGATGATTTTTTTTTCCACGCTTAGAAAACCGCAAAGGGATTTAACCAAAAGGAAGCAAAGGTTTTCTTTTTATAAATTCGATTAGCCTTTTCCACTTTCTCTACCTCGGGACATTTCCTTTGGGAGGAATTTCATACCCCGAGACCCCTTAGCGAGGCACTGTTGCATGCGGGGCGCAGTGAATTTAAGTGCAAGACGCTCAGTGTGGACGGAAGGTAAAAATCACAAGAGGTTGCAGTAGCTAGCGAAGTCAGTTTCTGAACGCCGGTGTAGGAATGGCCCTCCAAGAGAAGAAAAACGAAGTTTGCCGCCGACAGGCTGTACGGGATTCTAGGCTGGGGCGCGTGCCGGTGGTTACCAAGCCCTCCCTCCATTTGGCAGGGCTGAATTTCCCGCCCGAGCCGGCGCCGGGGCGCCCGGTCCCCACGCGGCACCCGGCGCCCGTCTGGAGATAGCCCTTGGCGGTGGGCGGCAGGAGTCGCTCCCCACTCCGCCCCGCCCCGCAAAGCCCCTTCTAGCCTCCGGGGCTAGCAGCTTGAGAGCGAATGCGCCGAGGGCGCACCGAGTCAACTCGACTAGGGGCGGGGGCGCCCAGCCGAGCATGCTCCCCCAGGTATCGGCGCTTCGGCTTCGAAGGAGAGGTTGGGATTTGAGCGACACAGTTCGGTTAGGAACGGAGTTTCTGAAACTCTCCGGGAATCGAAGTCCCGGGGTTTGGAAAAATAACCAAACCTATGGTGAGCTTTCCAAACTTGGCCTTTGCTTTATGTCATTTTTCCTAACCCCCTCCTCCCACCACTCAGCCCCAACCCTAAGAAAGTGTCCTAAGGGCTAGGGGCACAAGCCACCTCAACCCTTCCGCCCCCTTCGCGCTCCCCGCGCCCCCCCGCAACATTCAGACTAGGAAAATACAAATAAACCTCGGGTGGCTAATGCGGATGTATTTAGGCGCCCCCCATCCCCAAACGCGCTCACACACACACACACACACACTCTCACAGAGCTCACCACCCGCTCTGTCCCACCCACCTCCGGGTAGGGGAGGGACTGGGAACCTGATCTCCGGGCTCCTGCCCCGAACGTTTCCCCATCAATAATGTTGATACCATCGATGTGCCTCCTCCCCCGCCCTTGGGGCGCCGCTGCTGCCTTTTCGCCGCTTTTTGCTGGAGTAAGAAAACGAAACCTCTACTGCCCTCCTAGCCTCGGCCAGCGGCCAGCGGGGCCTGGAACCGGGGATGAGGGAGCAGGGGTAAAGGCAGCGCGCGTGGGAGTGTCCAACATTTCTGGGGTAGGGTCCCCAACCAGCAACGGCGGAACGGGAAAGAGGGTCTGGGGCCCAGGGAAGGCCTCATCCCAGGCCCCATCCCGGACCCGGGGTCAAATTGGGCCAGAATAAGATACTTTTGCGGGTAGAAGAACCAGGCCTTAGAGTGGGAGCCTCAACTGCCCCTAGCCTTCCTAGCATCAGCGATGGAGCGAAGAAGCCCGAAAACCCCTTCGCTGAGAACGGAATTGTGGCCCGCGGCCTAGGGGCACAGCCCTTTTGCCCTGCCATCCCACCAAGGACACGCTAGGCTAGGTCTCGGGGAAACTGAGGGGACGTATTGGTAGAAGCAAGCATCAAACCCCCAGATGGGAGTTTGCAAAAACTCGCCAAGCGCCTCCCCCGGGTGCGGTTCCTCTCGTACCGCGAGGTCGCGACCCTGACGCAGCTGCTACTCACTTCGGGCTACCCCCCTCTCAATCGCTGATCCGCCCCTAGTGCTCTCGAGAAACCTGTAAGTCCGAACCTTGTCACCCGGATTCCCCCAGCAGCTGCTCCCACCCAAGGCTGGGAATGCGCGACCCCATGTAGGGCGCGAGGTCTCTGGGGTCAGCAGGGCATGGGGAGGGACTCCAGTTGTGGCACTTTGCTCGCATTCGCTGCCTTCTTTCTGCCCGTTCAAAAATAAAAATTATCTCCCACTCTGTCTCTGTTTTTATTAATTTAATTATTTCTTTGCATCGCGGCAAGCGGAGCCTCGCCAGCGCCCTGACACTGCGGCGCCCGCATCAGCGGAACAACGTAACTTGGGCCCGAGACAATGGCCCATAATTGATGTATTGCCATCAACAATGAAGACCAACTCTCCTCTCCCCGCCATTGCTACCATCCCCCTCTTCCCATCCCCCCTCCTCCACCTCCCCTCGCTTCTCCCCAGGCCACCGAGGGAAAGAAAACAAACAAGAAATTAGCTGAGGACGCCGAGCGCAGAGCAAAATGCCCGCCACTACGCCGTCGAGGACGCAAAAGAACGAAAAAAGTTATTAAAGTTTGGATCCCCCCAATTAATCCGTCTCTCCTTGCCCATTTTTAATTAAACATAGCGAAGCTGCGTTTGCGTGTTCATTTCGTTTGGTTGTTTGTTTATGGTGTTTGGGGGAAGGGAAAGCTTTTTTTTTCCTCCTTAATCTTAATCACACATAGAGCAAGTGACGAACACGTGTGAAGCTATTCCCGGGAGCTTCCCGGTGCGCACGCGGCGCGCGCGGGGAGGAAGCGTTGCGGGACAGCCAGCTCGGCTCGGTTCCTGGCAGCAAGCGGTGCCGCGGAGGCCCGGACGTTGCAGAAGCTAAGATTGTTAGAGACGGATGCGGGCGGCTGCAAACGCGGGCACAATCGGGGGAACCAGTGTGCAAGTGCACACGGACGCGTTCGTGTACCTGGGAGAGTGCGGGCTGGTGTGTCGGCGAGGACTCCTGTTTGCGGGGTGGGGGGGTAGGTGCGGGATTTACACGTGCTCCTCTATGCGTTCCCGGGGGTTCAGGGGAAGCGAGTCGCTCGCACCCCAGGAGCGCGCAGATCCATCTTTGCCGAGGGATCTCTTTAAATATTCAGTGAGAAATAATGGCATTTGAAGCACCACCTATGGAAACATTATTATCTTCATTCTTCAACATCAGCCCTACTGATAGCTTCGTTTGTCTTTTTATCAAAATCTACTGTACCCAACAGGAACTGGGGAGAAAGGGAGAGCAAGGCGGAGAGGGTGTGTGTGTGTGTGTGTGTGTGTGTGAGAGAGAGAGAGAGAGAGAGAGAGAGAGAGAGAGAGAGAGAGAGAGAGAGAGAGAGACACTAATGGGATGAAGAGAGGAAAATAAGAGAGATTGGGAAAAAGGTGAAAAAAGGACGGACAGGGAGAAAGACGAAGGGAGAAGTTATATCAAGGGGAGAAGTCTGCAGATGGACAACAGAAATATTCACCCACACACAAAACCTTCAGACATTTAAAAAAGAAAATAAGAAAAGACTGAAGAAGCTCAGAGAAAGAGAAAAGGGTCACTTAGGGGAGCGCGGCACGGTCCGGAGTACCCAAAGCTCTGCTGCGAAGACTGGTGCCCACTTCGCGCGAACCGACCGTGGCACCATCCAGACTCAAGGGCGCTCCCAAATTGGGACGTCCTCAGGAGCCCTCTCCTTTACCCGATTACGAGATAGGGCAGGGATTGTGTATCCGCACCCCTCCTCCCCCATCACGCAGCCAAAGTTTAGTTTAGTTTAGTCCTTCGGGCACAGGACTTCGGGAAACTTGGAACGCGGAGACCCCGAGGCGCGAGGGGAAAGACTAGCTGAGCGGCGGACCGAGTCTCAGGTTCGCGGGCGCCTGAGCCGGGCAGAGGGACCGCGCTCCCGGCTCCGGGGCGCTGGCAGGGAGGCTGCATCTCCGCTCCGGGAGATGGAGATAGAGCGAAAAGTTTGGGCGCCGCGCGCGGCAAGTGCCCGAAAACTGCAGGCGAGCTTCCGCGTCGCCAGGCAGCGCTGGACGGGGACCCCTCCACACACACACTCCCGGCTTGGCGCCGCCACCTAGACCCCTTAGGCTGGCGCGCTGCCCCCTCCCCCTAGGGCATGGAGTCCAGGGGTCCGCGGACCGGACTTGTCCAGGACCGGGCTTGGCCGGGCCGTGCCTCCCGAGGCCGGGGGCGGGCTGCTGCGTACCAGGTCACAGCAGCCCCTCCCCTCCCCCCGGCCGGAGCTGAACTCGGAGCCCAGGCGGGTCCCCGCTCTACGCCCGCCCTGGGCTCGGCGGCGCCACCGCCGCCTCCCCGCGGAGTGACGCGCCCTGCAGCCAACCCGGGCAGCCGGGGGGGAGGTCCGGGAGGGGTCCTGGGCGGAGCCGAGCCGCCCCCTTATCCCACGGGCTCGGGGCTGCTTCTCCCGAAAACTTCAGCCCTAATTGTCCTGGGAATGTCCGAGGTAGAGAAAGGGAACTAGGGAACAAGCGAGAAGCTGGAGGATCAGGGCCCCTTGGGGGGAGGGGATAGGGTGGCGGAAGAGCTGCCCCTCCCCGCTCCGGTCCCAAACCCATCACGTTCCCAAACCTTTCCTGGATCCTCTTCTCCGCGCCCCCGCGAGCCCGGGATCCAAGGGATGGAGAACTCGGGGCGAAGGAGCGCCGAGCCAGGCTGCGGGCCGGAGGGAGGCCGAGCCGTGGGCGGGAGGCGGACCGGCGTGGGGCTGGCTCTTCCCCACTCGCTTATTTTTTTTATGGGGGTGGGGGTGGGCTGCTTGCTGGTAGCTCTTAAAGAAACGAAGAAACACGAAGAGGGACGCCCGCCCCCCAAATCCCGCCACGGGACTCCCTCCCCGCCCCCCCCGCGGGCCAGCGCGCCTTGCGCGCGACTTGGAAGTTCGCAGCGCGCCCGCAGCCCGGGTCCCCAGCCCCCGCCGCCCGGCCCCACCCCCACCCCGGGCGGCTTAATTCCGGGGAGGGCATGCTAATTTGGGTCGGCCCAGCCCGGGATGAGGGGGGGAGAGGGAGGGAAGCAGGGCGGGAGCCGGGGGCGCCGGCCGGGGCGCCGGGCTCGCAGTGGAGAGGAGGCCGGCCCGGGCGGCCGGGCCGCGGAGTCCCGGGCAGTCGCAAAGAGGGTTAACCCAGTGTCGGGCGGTGCGGCGCGCAGAGCCAGCCCCGCGGCCGGCTTATTGGGCCAGCGCGCGGAGAGACAGGGGTCTGCAGCAAATCACGAACTAATTGATTAAGGCGAGCGGGTTTGAATAGCGCTGGCCCGGTGCCAATCGCCTTTCAAAGAGCCCCTCTATGATTAATCGCAATGCATTATTGATAATCATAATTATAGCAGGACACATGCGCGCTGCGCCCGGGGCCGGGGAGCCGGGGAGGGGGCGGGCGGGCCGGCGGGCGGGGGGAGCCGCCGCCGCCGCCGCCGCTCGATTTCCGTAATTTTGAGAAGATTTTTTTTTAGTAATTTTTTATTCTGCCCCAGCTGATGTTTGAGCCAGCATGTCGCGGAGGAAGCAAGCGAAGCCTCAACATTTCCAATCCGACCCCGAAGTGGCCTCGCTCCCCCGGCGAGATGGTGAGTGCTCCGGCCCGCGCCGCGGACACAAACACACACGCACTCGCACTCACGCGCGCGGGGACCCACGCACACGCGGCCGGCCCCTGCGCCCACCACCCCGCCGCCGCCGCGTCCCCGCTCGCCTTTTCGACTGGGCGTATTTTTTTTTTTTCTTTTGAATTTTCAATTTGCCTTTGCTGGGCTTCCCCCTGCCCTGGGGAAGCGAGCACATCTCCCGGCAGGATCTTTCCGGAGTTGCTGGGTCCTCCCGGGGGAAGGAGGAGGGCATGCTGGCCTTGCCGCTCCGTCCCGGCTTTTCCGGGGAACCGAGCCGGTGAGAGCGGAGGTCGTCCGCGCCTACTCTTGGGGGCCCTTCGCGCTCCCCACGCGGCTCCCGGGGCCCCCCGGCCCGGCCTCTGCCGACCGGCCCTGCTGCCTACGGGAAGGAAGTTTACTTCGCGCGCGAGGCTGAACTCGGAGCGTGGGGGGAACTCGCTGCGCCCCCCCCACCCCAAGCTCACACTCCCCTTCGGCCCGCGCGGCGGAATGGGGTGCCTTTGGGGGTTCAGATCTGCAAAAAGGTGGGGACCTGTGTCGGGGCGCCCGCGCCTGACACGCTGGGGTAGCGGCGGCCTGGAGAGTGTTCCTTGCCGCCGGTTGTTCCCGAGACGGTGCAGGCGGCCTGGGGAGGTGTCGGGTCTGGCTCCCTAAGTTTATCCCAGAATCTTTTCTCCCAACACTTGCACCCTCTGCCCCCAAAATCTTTATATTCGGCTTGCATCCTCTACGGATCGTGGTGCTCCACGCTTGCAGATATGTCGGGAAGGAGTCTTAGGGTAGTTTTTCAGGGTTTGGAGGGGTAGCCAACCAGAGGAGCATCCCCCTGAAACAGGGGCACTCGCTTTCTCCGCTGGAAGCGACAACTGTGGGTCCCGAAGAGAATGAACAAGTCCAGAACAAAGTTTGGGAGAGGGGAGAGATCCGGGCAGGGAACTGGGGGTGCCGAGGGAGGACACCCAGAATCCCTCCTTGCCCTGAAGGTGTTTCACTTTAGTGGTCGCCAGGCTCCCAGGCCCAGCACCGGAGGCGATGGAGCGGCGCCCTGCTCGGCTCCACGGGTCACCCCTGCACGGTGCTGGCCTCTCGGCTGCGGGAGGACGAGGGGCAACCCCAGCCGAGTTTCCGCGGCTCGGGATACCTCTCTGGATGCCCACGTCCCGAGCGGCATTTTGGGGTATGAAGGCGAAAGCTGGACCCCAAAGCGTGCGCTTGGATCGGCACCTCTGTCCACTGCGCTGTGCGGCCGCCCGGGCCCCGCGGTCCCGGCTCCCTCCCCAGAGGCCTGCCTCTCAGTAGAGCTGGGGCGCGGCGAAGCTAGGGACCCCTGTTCCGTTTACCCTGGCTCAGGGAAAGGGGACTCCTGGCTTGGGGTCCTTGTAAGAAATTGGGAGACTTGAGGCCAGTTAAGAAAATTGTTTACAATATGCCCCCCACCCCGCGCGCCCCTAGTGCTTTCTCAAGCTTGAAGCCTTACCCAGAGTCTCTGCGATTTCTCAGTCCGCTGAAAAGAGCCTCTGAACCCCGCTTTCCACCCCAAACGCAAGGGTAAATCGAGGTGAAACTACCCAAGGCCGCAGCAAAGACTCTGAGCATGTTTCTGGGTTTTCCAAGCTGGTTTCTTCAGCTTCTCGTCCCCACACTGATCTTTCCTAAAGTTTCTGCTGAGACCTTTTGCACTGTAACTGTTCAGGTTAGCAATTTGTATGCGAAATACCACACTACAGAGAAGACAGGGTTTTTTTTTTTTTAGTCTATTTTGTAAATGTGTACTGATTTTCTACATTTTCTCAAAAAAAAAAAAAACAGCCTCGGGCTTCGCGGAGAAATGATGCATACTAGATCTTTGCCTTTCGCCTTCTGGATTCAGAATTTTTAATAGTTAAGCCTTCTCATAAACCAATAGCATAAAAGGAGTTCACTACCTCTTACCATTATTATTTATTAGTACAATTTTTTTTTAGTTTATTTGAGCTTTGAGGTAAGTTAATTAAGTAACTGAATCAAGTTTCTTTTCTTTCTCTTTTCTCTCTTTTCATTTCTCTCTCTTTCTTCCTTCCTCTGTTTTTTTCTTTCCAAAAGCTGGTTCATTGTCCTAAGAAGCAGTAAACTATGTTAGGGACACTCTAGGAAACACCCCCTCCCAGCCCTCTTCCCTCACCTCTCCCCACCCCCTCCTCTTTTTCTTGGGTAGTAATGGTTTTAGGTTATGACTGTTTTTACATGGTTGAACAATAAGTTTGGGAGAAGTTGCCTAGAGGGTAGATTTTGTTAATAGGGTTACAGGATTTAGTGTGTTGTAATAATATTAGTACACAAGTAATCCTCCCCAAGGCCTGACATGCAGGAAGGCCTAACCTACCCCAGGTCTTTTTATTTGGGAATAGTTGTGAGATAAATGGAATGGAAAGTTCATGACATCTCAAGGTTAGCTTTTAAGTCACCTTTTCTGCAGTGAATTCAGCAATCTCATTCTCCTCTCCACACAGAACGCTGACTTCTAGGAGCTGTTGGTTTTTTGTTTTGTTCTGTTTTCTGCATGTATAAAGGTTGTTCAGTTTTTAGAAAGTAAACCCCTCTTCAAACATCGTGGTTACTTTTTCTTATGTCTTGAGATGGTCTTAAAATTCGGCAAATGAAACATTGAACATACTAAATTATATCTAGTTTATGCTCTTATATGCCAGCACCTCAAATTTCAGGACTTCCATGCAGAGTGGGACCAGAAAAGTTGGGAGACCATGGTTACAGCAGCCCTGAAGGATGGGTGCTAAGGCTGAAAGCAGCCAGGGCTGTGTCCTGTGTCCTGCATGTTTTCGTGTGTGTGTTCTTACAAAGAAAGCCCAGCCACTCTAAGCAGCCACACTGATAGCTTCATCGGAGCAAGTTCAAAAAAAACAAGAGTGCTTGGTTAATCTTAGGATGCTGATATTTTATTCTACTTTAGTGCAGCTGTGATGCCAGAAACACTCTAAAATAATATTAAACTTGGTAATTTTTCTGTTTCTTATGAGACCAAGATTGTGGCAAATATGATTTGTCTCTTAAATGATATTCAACAAGTCTCAAATTACTTGTAGAAAGATGACTGCCACTGGAAAGATTATTCACTGAGATAAATAATCCTGAGAAAAGGGAATATTAGAATCTAATGATTTTATATGTGTGTCTTTTACTATAGATTGAGATTTCAGGCGTGTGTGTGTTGAGTTTTTCTTCCCCTGACAGTGTTTTTAAGATCCCTGTAACTCCGTGGATGGCCCATTCAGGCTCCATTCATTTATTTAGAAAGTATTTTGGTGCTCAGCTTTCTTAAAGAAAAGATAATATTGAAAGAAAAATAAAAATCATGAATTGCAGATAAAATATTGACTCTCCCATGAAGTATGATAAAAATTCCTCTTATTTATATTAACAGTGAAATTCTATTATTTACCAACGTAATTTACTCATGTGAGCAGCTTAATAGCAGCACATTGATTTCTGGGCCCAAAAGGTTAGGGAGAACTGTAATTAATTGCTTTTTTTGAAAAACCGACACCTGCAAGATACGGCAGTTAGAAAGAATTCATGTTTAAATCAGGCCTATTTTAAGTTTGGCATAATGGAAGATTCTGGATGAGAAACTGCAAACCATTTTTTGAAATTGCTTCAGGCTGCAGACACTTCCTAAAATGTTAAAAACACACACACAAATAAGCAGAGGCTGGGCATAAGATAGCATGTGTGAAAGTGAATTTATGCTGTTGAATGTTTTGTGGTTTATTTTACATCGTTTCCCCTATAGTTCGTAGGCGCCAGTGCCAACTTACGGTTATTCTTTGGGAGCTTTATTTCTTTTCTTTATACTTTTGGAGGTAGCAAGTTGTTTTTTACCAATAGAGTCCTTTGGAAGGCAGAAACCCATGTTTTTATTGTGGAGGTCTCACCGGGACCTTGGGGAGAAACAGGCAGACTGGTTAAGTTTTTTGAAATTGTTGAAAGCTGAGCTCTATGTAGGAAGCAGAACAAATTCCTTCTACGGCCTTAACTAGGTTTTTCTAAGACGTGTCTTCGTGCAGATAGCCCTATATTTCAAAACATTCTTCAACTATGAAAACTGAAGTAGTTGAGCGGTTTAGCGAAAGAGATGATAAGTTAACTGGAGAACCGACACCCTTCCCCCTAAAAAAGAAAAAAGTTTGTGTGCCAGGCTTTAGAAGCCTAGATGTGTCGAGCTGTTTTAACCTTTGCTAGCCTCCTCCCATGCAAAGGTGACAAGGTCCAGATCATAATATGTCCTTCAGTATCTTCCCAGTGACCCCCAAATTGAGTCTCGCTAGTCACTTAGCAGGAAGTTAGTAGTTTATTTTAGTTTCACCTTATCAGCTTGGCTTCTTTTCCTAACCTTACTCCCCTGTCACCCTCAGATGCCAGACCCCCAAAGGGGAAGATTGACAGGTAGTTCCCATAGCTCAGTTTTACCCTCAAACAACAGGGATTTAGTTTCTTGTGCCTTTGCCAATGTTTATGTAGTCAAAGTTTAGATCTTGCCTTAAGGAGTCTCTCTTTTACGCGTCACTGGAATAGGAAAGCCACAAAGAAGTTTTTGAACAAACCCTTGCAACTGGAACCCCATCTAGTGTTCAGTTTGATTCATCCATGGGAAAGGCATTTTCTCCCTTTCATTTATTGTGTACATTAGGTGGGCTTGGATCACTGTTTTAAAAGGAGTGTCTTGTCCGTGTTGTTACTTTCTCAGAGATTTCTCTTGTATTCTTCCAGGCGAGAATACGCTAATCCGGTCAGACCACTAAGTGAACTTGCAGGGTACCAGTAAATTTGTTATTTGGTTGCATATCACATAGACGAAACTTTAGACGCTACAGAAAATATGCACAACATATGTCCTAGTGTTCAAATTTTCTTTGGAATCTCAAGTTGGACGTTCAGATTCAGGCTTTTCCCAGCTCTATGCAAAAATAAAAATAAAAAAGATTAAAAATCAATCAGTCAAATACGTTTGCAACAGCTTTTCCGGATAGGTCTAAGAAAAGGAATAGCCTGCACTCCAAAACCACTGTCGTGAGACGTTCTATTAAAAAAATGTTAATGCAGTCTTAAGGTAATGGGAAGTACAGTGAATATCTTTCTCAGGAGCTCCGAAAAAAAAAAAACAACTAAATCTGGTAGAGTAAGGTGGTTGTGTTTGCTTTTTGTTTTTCTGTTTTGTTTTTTTCCTTTCGTGGCTGGCTAAACCTTTCTGTGTGGGGGCATGGTTTTATTTTATTTTCTCAGTAGACAGATAAGTTGGAACACTTCAGTGTTCTCCTTCTGCTTCTGTAGTGTTTGGTTCAGATGATGGAAAACTGACAAATTCGGATTAGACATCCAGTGCCTAAGTAGTGCAACAGGAACTGAAACATCTGGGATTTTTGTGTAAATTTGGTGGAGGTATAAGATCACCCTCTCCCCATCCCAAAAAAGGCCCAGAAAATTCCAAATATCTTTTTGTGGGTACATACTTAGAAAACTATTGCTGCTTAAATTTTTCTGTCTGACTAGAATTACAAAATGACTTTAATTCTTTAATTTGTATGCAAAATCCATAGAAAAGGAACTGGAACGTTATTTTCACCATGGTACAAGGAACAAGGCAACTGTATTTACTATAATGGGGTCACCAGTTGCAATCCTGTGTAACAGATTATTGAGAAAGATACAAGATAGCAGACGATCAGAAAAATGAATTAGAACGTTCGTGTGTGTGTGTGTGTGTGTGTGTGTGTGTGTGTGTGTGAGAGAGAGAGAGAGAGAGAGAGAGAGAGAGAGAGAGAGAGAGACAGACAGAGAGAGAGACAGAGACAGAGAGAATGTATCTTATTACAACTTAAAATATTCCGTTTGGTAGTTAAAGATTCAAACTAGTCCTCATGTTTTGTCTTCTTGTTTTTAAGCTGTTTCATTGGAATTCTGTTCAGAATGCAGATAGATTTAAAGTTAAGAATTATTACAGTGTAGCGACACCTGCTTTTGAAATAAATCAAAATAGATACCAGGATTTTTGAGGGGTAAGAGTGTTCATAAACATCAGGAAATTAAATTAGTTGACTCTACAGTGAGATCAAATGTCAGCTTATTAAAATGTTGTGAAAATGTAAGCTAAAATATGGGTAACTTTTTAACACAGTCTGTTTCTTAGAACCAAGCAAGCATTTATTTTTAAGCGTCTTTATTTTCCGTCCAGTTAGCACAATCTTAAATATAAAAATGTTCAGGTTGAAAAACTTGAAAATTCTCAAGTGAGTTTTTGAGGCTGCACAAATGCAGAATTCAAGTGCAGGAAAGTAATAATCAGTTAAATCCTGTAAAGTAACCTTCCTTTTATTTTCTCTATATATTATGAGAATATCAGATGTTTTCAAGTTATAAAGAATTAAAAAATCCTTTAATCGTGAGCACAGATGTGCTAAATATTTGAAGCAACTACATTGTAATGTGTACAATTGATGAAGTCAGTTTTCTGATTTCCCTTGCTAGTTATTTAGTTCTGAATCTGTCATTATTTGTCTAAGCCCAGCTGACCAAGCAAAACTGTGTTTTAAAGTGGCTTTATGTTTTGATAAATGTGAGCTGGTTGAAAAGTATTTTCCACTGAATGCAGAGCTTAATAGAACATGCTGACATAATAGTTTTAATGCATTTTGTTGAAAATGTGTGAACAAACAGAATAGCTTTTGTTCCTTCATAATTGGCTGTAAAAGTAGATGGAAACATAACCATTACATATGGAAATGTGCAAAGAGAAAGAAATAACATTTCTGTTGAATATATTAGGAATTGCATTTCCTAGTTTAAAATAAGCATCTAAAATGGATGCATCATTTAAAATTGGTTGTCAAAATAAGAAGCTTTAAACAGAATTTTTGTCACATTATTTTTGTCCCAAGTGAAGCAACGTAACTTTAGCAAATTTCATCTAATATTTTGTTTATATGATTTTAAGCTAAGAGTAGAGACAGAAAAAAAGTGCTTAAAACAGCACCTTCAACGTGCATAGGAATCCAGTGCCAATTAGGATGATTAAACATTAAATTAAAACTGAATCATTATTGGTATTTTCTGCTACAACTAAGATTTGTTTGCTGTTGTTAATGCATTTTGCACTGTTCCCTCGTGGAGATTAAAAGATGGGTATTAGGAAAGCTAGCTTGTTAAGTATAACTTAGCTACTCAAATAACACTCCCAGTGAATAAAGTGTGCATACATTTGGCATACTTTACCAGGGGTTCTAATCAACTTCGGCATCACTCAAGGCAAACGAAGTTAAGGAATTTTCAGAAGGTAGTATTTAGGTATTAATTTTATTTTCTGGAATGCAAATCTACTCAAGCTTTTTTGATGTTTACTACAAAAAGGCAAATGGCTGACTCTTTTGAATGGACTTTAAAGTTTACTGAAAAAAGCAACATTTTGATTTTGCATTTATTCATATCTGCAATTACTTTTTTCCCCTACAAGTTTTCTGGGAGATTCAATTTGGAAGTCATGGAAACTACCTATTATCTGATTCAGTTCTGCAGAAAAGCATGCAGGGAGGTAATCCTTGAATTAAACAGTTTTTTTTCCACAGCCTTCAGTAGATGACCACACACCATTTGTACAACAGAAGTTGGTGCTCCCCATGCTGGGCAAACAATGGGGCGCCATCCTGTCTTTGAATAGGGTGTTAGCTTGGAGTTGGAGATTTTTATGTTTAATTTACAAATGGATCTTAGTGAGAAGACATCTGAGCAACCAGTGGAAACAAACATGAAATAAAGGGATTTTTATAATAAAAGGTTCAGGACAATCTGTTAAACAATTGATAACAGTTAAGAGCAAACTGTTTTTAAAGGCATTCAGACTAGGAGAATTGCAAAGCATTTCCAAACTCTAAACCAAGAATTATATTTTAGGGGATGGGAGCACTTCCCTTTAACTGCATATCCTTCTTTAAGTTGATACGTAATCAGAAATGTAAATCTTGTGCCAGTTTTTATAGATATAAAGAGCATTTTTGATGAAATATGTAAGAGGCATGACATTGCTATGTGGACCATTGTGGCATATATTCCTTGATTAGTGGAATTGTAGCCAGGGTTGCATTTTTTTAATTTTAAAAATAAACATGCCCTTGGGTGATATATAGGTGCCAGGCAGGCCTTGTAACGGGTTATGATCATTGTGTTTCCCTTCATTGTATGTGTGTAGCTTCCCCTTTTGTATTCAAGTGAGTCTTGAGCAGTGGTCTGGAGGATTTGTTACTGATGGGACTAAAGTGTGTTTGTCATGGGTCAGACTTAGCTCAGGTTCGAGGCAGGGGCTTGAGGTGATTTTCAGGTTGTCCGTCTATAGCTTGGTGATATGCATTTTTTTCCCCCTTGTCAACAAATGATTGGAACCTGAATGACTACAAATTAGTTTAGTGACAGAACAAACTGTCACAGATATCTTTGAATCAGTTGAAAATGAGTAAGGTTGACAGAAACTCAAGAGCCTAATAAGTCCCCAGAATGGTTGCTGGGCCCTCTCCAGATGAGAGACAATAAGGTGTATAAGATATTGGAAATCAATATTTTGCTGTGGCATTTCATTATGCACCAATGTCTTCCGTTCATAGTATTTTATATTTTGATGAATTATCTGAAGGCCGTGATTATCTGAGATACCAGATTGATAGTAATTCCTCCATATCCTTAAAAATTAATTGTGAACGTTCTTAGGTAACATTGATTGTTTTTTAAGGGCTTCAATTTTGAGTTTTGCAGGTAAAAAAAAAATTGACTTTTCTTCTTCTTGGCAAGTCACAGGTGACTGTGTGTCCTGGTTCCCTTTCTAATCCTGCACTTTTGATGTTTGTAGGAGACATGGAAAAGGGTCAACCGAGTCGCACCACTAAGAGCAAGGATGCCCATGTCTGTGGCCGGTGCTGCGCAGAGTTCTTTGAATTATCAGATCTTCTGCTCCACAAGAAGAACTGCACTAAAAATCAATTAGTTCTAATCATAAATGAAAATCCAGCCTCCCCACCCGACACCTTCCCCCCCAGCTCCCCTCCCGATAATCCCAAGGAACAAATGCATGACACAGTTAACAAAACAGATCAAGTAGACTGCAACGACCTTTCAGAACACAGCGGACCTGACAGGGAAGAGTCCATGGAGGTGGAGGCCCCGGCTGCTAACAAAGGCAGCAGTGGCCCTTCCAGCAGTGGCCCAGGCAGCGCGGCCCCCAGCTGCAGCAGCAGCCCCTCCCCAGGTACCTCAGCACTCACAACCTCTCTACCTCAACTCGGGGACCTGACAACACTGGGCACCTTCTCCGTGATCAACAGCAACGTCATCATCGAGAACCTCCAGAGCACCAAGGTGGCGGTGGCCCAGTTCTCCCAGGAAGCGAGGTGCGGCGGGGCCTCGGGGGGCAAGCTGGCGGTCCCCGCCCTCATGGAGCAGCTCCTCGCCCTGCAGCAGCAGCAGATCCACCAGCTGCAACTGATCGAACAGATTCGTCACCAAATATTGCTGTTGGCTTCTCAGAACGCAGACTTGCCAACATCTTCCAGTCCTTCTCAAGGTACTTTACGAACATCTGCCAACCCCTTGTCCACGCTGAGTTCCCATTTATCTCAGCAGCTGGCAGCAGCAGCTGGATTAGCACAGAGCCTCGCCAGCCAGTCTGCCAGCATCAGTGGTGTGAAGCAGCCACCCCCAATCCAGCTACCTCAGGGCACTTCTGGCAACACCGTCATTCCATCCAACAGTGGCTCTTCTCCCAGCGTGAACGTACTGGCAGCCGCAGTTACCACCCCGTCCTCGGAAAAAGTGGCTTCGAGTGCTGGTGCCTCCCATGTCAGCAACCCAGCGGTCTCAGCGTCATCCTCACCAGCTTTTGCAATAAGCAGTTTATTAAGTCCTGCATCTAATCCACTTCTACCTCAGCCGGCCCCTGCTAACGCCGTTTTCCCCAGCCCTTTGCCCAACATCGGAACAACTGCGGAGGATTTAAACTCCTTGTCTGCCTTGGCCCAGCAAAGAAAAAGCAAGCCACCAAATGTCACTGCCTTCGAGGTGAAGAGTACTTCCGACGAGGCGTTCTTCAAACACAAGTGCAGGTTCTGCGCAAAGGTCTTCGGGAGCGACAGTGCCTTGCAGATCCACTTGCGCTCCCACACGGGGGAGAGGCCGTTCAAGTGCAACATCTGCGGGAACAGGTTCTCCACCAAGGGGAACCTCAAAGTCCACTTTCAGCGCCACAAAGAGAAATACCCTCACATCCAGATGAACCCCTATCCCGTGCCTGAGCATTTGGACAATATCCCCACCAGTACCGGCATCCCATATGGCATGTCCATCCCTCCAGAGAAGCCAGTCACCAGCTGGCTCGACACCAAACCAGTCCTGCCCACTCTGACCACTTCAGTCGGCCTGCCGCTGCCCCCAACCCTCCCAAGCCTCATACCCTTCATCAAGACGGAGGAGCCAGCCCCCATCCCCATCAGCCATTCGGCCGCCAGCCCCCCAGGCTCAGTCAAAAGTGACTCCGGGGTCCCCGAGCCGGCCACAAGAAACCTGGGTGGGCTCCCAGAGGAAGCTGAAGGGTCCACTCTGCCACCCTCCGGTGGCAAAAGTGAAGAGAGTGGTGCAGTCACCAACTCAGTCCCAATAGCGGGCAACAGCACCCTGAGCTCCCCGGCAGCCGACTGTGGCCCAGGCAGCACCACCACTTTTACCAACCCCTTGTTGCCGCTCATGTCCGAGCAGTTCAAGGCCAAGTTTCCTTTTGGGGGACTATTGGACTCAGCGCAGGCATCAGAGACGTCCAAGCTTCAGCAGCTGGTAGAAAACATTGACAAGAAGGCCACTGACCCCAACGAGTGTGTCATCTGCCACCGGGTCCTCAGCTGTCAGAGCGCCTTGAAAATGCACTACCGGACGCACACTGGGGAGAGGCCCTTTAAGTGCAAGATCTGCGGCCGGGCTTTTACCACGAAAGGGAATCTTAAAACCCACTACAGCGTGCATCGCGCGATGCCCCCGCTCAGAGTGCAGCATTCCTGCCCCATCTGCCAGAAGAAGTTCACCAATGCCGTTGTCCTGCAGCAGCACATTCGAATGCACATGGGGGGCCAGATTCCCAACACCCCAGTCCCCGACAGCTACCCCGAGTCCATGGAGTCTGACACAGGCTCCTTTGACGAGAAAAATTTTGACGACCTAGACAACTTCTCCGATGAAAACATGGAAGACTGTCCCGAGGGCAGCATCCCCGATACGCCCAAGTCCGCGGACGCGTCCCAAGACAGCTTGTCTTCTTCACCTCTGCCCCTAGAGATGTCGAGCATTGCTGCTTTGGAAAATCAGATGAAGATGATCAGTGCCGGCCTGGCGGAGCAGCTGCAGGCCAGCCTCAAGTCGGTGGAGAATGGCTCGGTCGAGGGGGACGTCCTGACCAATGATTCGTCCTCAGTGGGTGGTGACATGGAGAGCCAGAGTGCAGGCAGCCCGGCCATCTCAGAGTCTACCTCTTCCATGCAGGCTCTGTCCCCATCCAACAGCACCCAGGAGTTCCACAAGTCACCCAGCGTTGAGGAGAAACCACAGAGAGTGGTCCCAAGCGAGTTTGCCAATGGTTTGTCTCCCACCCCAGTGAATGGTGGGGCTTTGGATTTGACATCTAGTCATGCAGAGAAAATCATCAAAGAAGATTCTTTGGGGATCCTTTTCCCTTTCAGAGACCGGGGTAAATTTAAAAATACTGCTTGTGACATTTGTGGCAAAACATTTGCTTGTCAGAGTGCCTTGGACATTCACTATAGAAGTCATACCAAAGAGAGACCATTTATTTGCACAGTTTGCAATCGTGGCTTTTCCACAAAGGGTAATTTGAAGCAGCACATGTTGACACATCAGATGCGAGATCTACCATCACAGCTCTTTGAGCCCAGTTCCAACCTTGGCCCCAATCAGAACTCTGCAATGATTCCCGCCAACTCGTTGTCATCTCTCATCAAAACAGAGGTCAATGGCTTTGTGCATGTTTCTCCTCAGGACAGTAAGGACACCCCTACCAGTCACGTCCCTTCTGGGCCTCTGTCCTCTGCCACGTCCCCAGTTCTGCTCCCAGCTCTGCCCAGAAGAACTCCCAAACAGCACTACTGCAACACGTGTGGCAAAACCTTCTCCTCGTCGAGTGCCCTGCAGATTCACGAGAGAACTCACACTGGAGAGAAACCCTTTGCTTGCACTATTTGTGGAAGAGCTTTCACAACAAAAGGCAATCTTAAGGTACGGGCTCCATCTGCACCTCAGCCACCCCATCTGCCCCTCCTCATTGTCACTGACTGTTTGTAATGCATGCCCCCGGAGTCACGGGCCCAGATGTTTAGGGGGAGAGTTCTCAACGAGGGAACCTGCTGCACGTGGCCAACTGGGGAGAAACGTGGGTGCCTGGGAGGGTCAGGCCTGTGGCAGGGACAAGAGCAGGCTGCAGCTGGCTGCACGTCAGAGCGCATTGAATAATTTGGTACCTAAGCGAAGCAGCGGCCTCTCTCTGTTGTCTCGCTAAGTGCAGCAAATGAATTGCTTTACCTACCAAGTAGGACAGCCTGGCGTTGCCATGGGGTATTGATTAAAGACCTCTGTGTGGCCCCAGTGCTGCCCGGATCACTTAGTAATTATGGTTCTGCTCGGCGCATGCATCTACTTTTCAGAGCCATGCAGTCCAGCACGGTTTGTCTAAAAACAATAACGTCACTGCTCTGCTAATGGGTATTATGATAATTGATTATACAACATTTCCTACTGATATGTGTTGGAAATAAAGTAAATATGCTCAAGTTCTAGAGCAACAGTTGAGCACTCTTGGTGTGTACATTTTTCTGTTGACAGAGCATTTCTCTGGAGATTGCTGCCAGTAATGTGAGACGAATAATCGCTCTCTGGCTTTTCTTGCGTACACGGGCCCTCCAGTGGGCAATCAGTGAGGGGTACTTTCTTCCTAGCTGAAAAGGACATTTATAGGGTAAAGGGTGTCAGATACAATACTTGCCACTGCAATGAGAGTGGACATAACAATTCTAACCCTGAAAGGAGCTATCTGCGACTGACTGGCTTGCTCGAGGCCATTATAAGCTAAATATGGGTAATAAAAAAAGAGTAAGTAAGGCATCTCTGCCCAGGAAGAGGAGAGACGGCCCGGGGATGCGGAGAGCGAACACGTTATTACCAGCGGAGAGGAGTGGATGGTTCCTGCTGCGTTTCCCCTGCCTGTCACGTAATGAGAATAGACATTTGGGCCACTTGCTTTTGTCAAGTGTTGGGATATGAGTTGAGACAGATTCACCTATTGAGCTTCTCTCCCCCTCCTCTTTTCTCCCTCTCCCCTCCTCTCCGTATCTCAGGTACACATGGGCACTCACATGTGGAACAGCACCCCGGCGCGGCGGGGCCGGCGGCTCTCTGTGGATGGCCCCATGACATTTCTAGGAGGCAATCCCGTCAAGTTCCCAGAAATGTTCCAGAAGGATTTGGCAGCGAGATCAGGAAGTGGGGATCCTTCCAGTTTCTGGAATCAGTATGCAGCAGCGCTCTCCAATGGGCTGGCGATGAAGGCCAACGAGATCTCCGTCATTCAGAACGGTGGCATCCCTCCAATTCCTGGAAGCCTCGACAGTGGGAACAGCTCACCGATTAGTGGGCTGACAGGAAACCTGGAGAAGCTCCAGAACTCAGAGCCCAGTGCTCCTCTGGCTGGCCTGGAGAAAATGGCAAGCAGTGAGAACGGAACCAATTTCCGCTTCACCCGCTTCGTGGAGGACAGCAAAGAGATCGTCACCAGTTAAAGCAACTTGGGCTGGAGACGTGGCATTCCGGTTCAGAATGCGACCTGTGGTGGCCTCCTAGTCTTTGCCCTGTGCCCCTGCCTTCTGGTTCCCCAGTTCTATGAACTACAACATTATGAAGACATTCTTTTGTACCTTGTTCAACTTCTAGAGTTCTAAGAAAGCTTATTTATTAGTGATATAACCTTGCTTTGCAAACAGAATGCAAGCATTAACTTTGGTCTTCTGTATTTTGGACTAAATACTAATTGACTAGAGTGCTGTAAACTTGCTGTAACATTTATGGCAATTGCAAGTTGCCCTGCTAGGCAGTTGTAATCTGGCATTAACTTATTTTCTATATCCAGTTTAATATGAATCTGGTGGTGATGCAATGCCTCAGTGATGCATTAGATCTCTAATAAAGTCTGTATATAAATGTACACTTTGATCCTGCTGGAAAATTTTATCAGCAAACACATTGTCTAATCTTTCAAAACAGATTTAAGGAAAAGAACTCAAAGTACAGACTGAACAGTGTGGTTCTTTGGAAGGTTTGGTTTTTTGATTTTTATTCTAAAATTCAACCTGCTTTTTTGTTTTGTAGATTTAACCATTTCCGTTTTGAACTGCTATTTGTATTGTGCTTTTTACTTGAGTCGTCCTCAATGTTGATAAGTTTCTGTACAGTGATAAGCACGCAGAATTCTTTAGAGAAAAAAAAACAAGTGTTGTTTTGGTAGTTGAAACTGAGACGTAACATTTTGCCTTGTAGGTATATTCACAATAGAAAATGTGTGCTGGAAATTCACAGTGCTGCTAAGTATAGCATCTTGAACAACCTTCAGTGGAGAAAATGTAGATGCTCTTGTATATACAAGAAATATCACTTTCATTAAAATGTACATATGTTCCTTACAAGAGCAAATGCTTCTTCTTGATCAAGAGAGCAGGTATAGTGTTTGTTTATTTTGTATTAGGTATGGAAGAAAAAAAATTGGACTGTTACATGCACTTTCTTGGAAAGTTGAAAGGAAGGGGGTCCAATTTCTTTAACATTTAATACTTACTAACAACAGAGATACTGTAATTTTACTCAAGTAATCAAATACATTTTTTTTGCAACAGATAAAACAAAATACTGTGTCTGTGTTTTTAGAGTGCATTTCTATTTAGCCAGGCCCCTAAATGTATTTTAACGTTTCCCCAGGTGACAGTAAATTGTGTGTGTGAGTGTGTATCTCTCTTTCAATGAGGAATTGTAAAAGGCATACCAGAAACGGGTCTGCATGGGCCTGTGTTTCCTTTTATTTTGAAATTTGGAGGCTCTAGATATTTTCCCAATATCCATGACTTCTTGGGAATGTATTGTATAGCCTTTCTACTCACAACCCCCCACCCAGAGGAAAAAATGAAATCAAAGGTGCTGGAAGTTTCATCCTGACAGGTAAGTTTCCTTAAGCAAGATATTTATGCCGATTGAGATTTCCATTTCTTTTCAACTATTCTGGTTTTATTTCACTTAATTCAGTCCGTTTTTTCAGGCGGCTAAGAGTTTTATTGCTGGGTCCCGATGCAACCAGGTTATATAATGCGCCTATGAAGCTGGCCCTCAACCCGGAGGTCAACATGTTCTTTCTTTAATTAGTCTTTTAGGCATTCAGATGCACATGTACGTTTGAAAGGGAAAGTCTATTATAAAGGACGTGTAGAGTCCACTTGAATATTTCAGCATCAACATTCAATTTGATTCTTTCTGTCTCCCTTTTGTTCTGGGGGGAAATAGGTTTTTCTCCTGACCACTGTTTTGGGGGTGAGCAAACCCAATGTTTAGAGGTTGTGTCTAGAAGGGTCTGTGAATGCTTGTTTCCCCAGTAGGCGGTGAACTGCGGTACCCAGTGGCAGGGTCCAGGTAAGGGAGACAGCGTGGAGGTCGCCTTCCAGCCCAAGAGGTAGCTGCGCCTCCCAGAGCTTGTACTTAGACCTCAAGCCCTGGCGCCGAGGGGGCGCCCGCGCCGGCCTAGCCCCGGGGTCCAGGCCAGACGTGCCTTGCGGGAGATGGGCGCTGACCCCGGCCCCGACAGTGCAGGGCAGGGGGAGGCGCCGAGGGGAGTGTGCAGACGTCGTGATGCAGAGAAGCATTCTGAGGTCTCAGCGCCGGCACAGGGCGAGATTTCTCCATTTCGCCTCTCCGGTCCTCATGCGGCCGCCCAAGCAGTGACCTCTCCCAAGAGTAGGGACCATGAGTGAAGGCCAGATTTCCGGCCAGAAGCTCTCAGTCCACGCAGGCCAGACCCAGGTTTTCCTTGCGGAGACGTCCGCCCCCTTCTCGTCGCTGGGCGTGGCGGGGAGGGGTGCCCCGGGGCCGCTCGCCCTCTGCGCCCTGGCTCTTCCCCTGGAAGCTAACCCTGCGCCCCTGGACGAGCCCCGGGCCACTGCGAGGGGCAGGCTTCGACGTGGTCCCCTCCCGCACACGCCCTGGCGACTCGCCGGCCCACTCCAAAGGGACCGGGGGCTGCCGCGCGACGCCGGCCACCTTGCATGCTGGGCCCGGTCCCCCCGTCGTCGCCGCGGCCCGGGCTCCTGCGTGCGGGGCGGGGCGCGGAGGTCAGGTCCCTGCGCCACCCGGCTGTGCGTGCGTGTCCGCGAGGCGGGTTGGTGGGGAGCGGGGGACCGGGCACCTCGTTTCTTTTCCCTCCCTTCGCCAGCCGCCTCCCTGCTAGTTTTCTGAAAGGGAGTCCAGGGCAGCAAAAGTAGCTTTGCGTTCAGACGGAGAAGCATTTAGGGAAAGGTCTTTCTCTGCCTCTCCTCCCCTCGCTTCCCCTCTGTGCCCTCTCCCGTCTTGTCCCCGCCTTTCCGTTTATCGATTGACTATCTTCCTAATCTATTGATCATTACCTGCCCACTTCCCTTTCCATCCATGTCCACAACAAGACAGTGCCCTCGGCCCTGCTTCCCCCACAGCGGAAGAAACACACTCAGCCTGTCGGCTCAGCCTAGCAGAGGAGAGACGGATTCGCATTCAGACAACAACAGGGTTTATTTTTAAGGCGCAGGCTGTGCACGCCCGCCCCTGCCTGGCCCAGCTCCCCTCTTCCCTGCTGGAGCTCGGGGTGCACCATGGAGCGTTGGAGTCACCAGAACCGAACTCTCCTTTAAGAAAGGTTGTGGCTGCAGCTAAGTTCACAGAATTTTTGAACTAAGCATAATCACTTGGGTGACATTTCCCCAGTTCTTTTTTTCTTCTTCTTCATGTGAAGTGTTGTAAAAATACAGAAAAGTACAGAGAAGAATATAACAAACCCCCATCACTCAAAATTTACAAATGTTAGCAACTTGTCCTTTTCCAACCCCCGCCCCCCCCCCCGCAGGTATTTTATTTCCAGTAACTGAGTTTCCTCTTCTTCCTCTGGGTTGCTGTCATTCTCTCATTCTTTCCCTGCTCTTTCTGTGTCTGCCTTTCCCTATATCCTTTTGTGTTTTTTTCTTTCTTCCTTCTTCCTTTATCACCACTGCCCTCCCTCCCCCCCAACACACGCACGTGCTCACACACAGGGACTTCCTTCTTTCTGGAAAAATACTTGGAAGAGCAGTTTGGTAATTGACAGGGGCCTGGGGAGGAAAAAAGAGCAGACAGCAAGGACAGACCCGAGCTGTCCAAGGTGACCCTTCCCAGTGTCCGGGTGAGAGGGGCCTTGCAGCTCAGTTGGCGGTTCCTGAAGCTAACTTTGGGCTTTGCGTTTTGACATCACAATCTTCACAAGCTAGGTTTATTCAAATGACTCTTTTTGGGGGGGGAGGGGGGCGTAGTTTTTTAAAATTAGAACAAAAGTATTCAAACAGAAAATCCTAAATGATTTGCAGTTGACATAAATTTCTAGCAGTAGATTATTTGCTTATTGTTTTTGGCGTGTTGTGAATGTCAAGAATGAGAGAACTTCAAAAAAAAAAGGCTCCCACTCTGTTCGAACTTAGCAGTCCTGTTAAAAAAATAAAGCAGTGGACTCTTGACTAACACACCCCACCCCAATGAAACGAATGTCAGAGGGGGTGGCAAAGTGGGAAAAAACGTAAAGTGAATTTCAAAGGGCTCCATGCTAAAGGGCAATCTGAGATTCACAGAAAAGTGGAGACGGATAAGACAGGAATTAGGTCATCTCGTCCAGACCCCAGGAAATATGTTTAGATCAAAGCCTGCTTTGTTAGAATAAACAAAACAGGATCCATTGGGCCCTACCAATATTTTCATCTCAGTGCTAAGAGCTGCTAATCTAACCAGCTCTATTTGATGAAAGGGGCTAAAAAATTACAACCGTAAAAATGACTAAGTAAAAAAATGTCCTCTCAACTATAATAGGAAGATAGAGATTTAGATTTGAGCTAAAAAGTAACAAGATCCAGGCCCAGATCAACATAAACTTCCTGGAGTTTTAGCACAAGTAAATTATCTAATCCTAGCCCATTGTTCCCTCCCAGCCGCCAGGACCCCATGCAATTGAGTATGCCAGATGATTTACATAAAAAAATTGTTAAATTTTAACTGCAGTCTAAGAACATTGCAGGAGGCCTTTTGGGTTCACTTATTTTACGTTCCTTAAGGACCTATCCTCTTTTTGCTCCCCACCAACCCCACCGTGGCCCACCCCCCAGGCAGTCATGGGGTAGCATGTTGGCCTTTGTTGTTTTGGATGATTCTTTAAGCCCAGTCTTAAAGTTTGGTGTCTCTTTCCACTGTAAGGGCAGATTGACAGAGGCCTGGAGCTTGTGTCCTGTAAGCCTGGCTTTGGAGCCACACAGTTGGGCAGCGTTGACATTTTAGCAGCTAAGCTGAAGGACTATGTAAGTAAGTACTGTGTAAGGCTCTCTTTCACCGCAGAGTTGATGGCCTTAAACCAACTTCCAGAAAACATTCGATAGATAGAAACATCCAGAAAAAGAACAGGAAATCCCAGAGAAGGAAAATTCACCCAGGCTAAATCCAGGGTTTGTAGTGCCTTGCTGGGCCTGGTTTCCTCTTAACTGTTTAAACATATGATTTGGCTTCTCTTGGGTTTCTACGGCCATCTGAGCTCAAGTTTAACAAAGACTCACAGCCGCGTGTCAGCTTGGCTCCAGCCCTCTCTGAAGCCAGGGACAACGGGGGTGGGGAGTGTGACCGGCCTTTATAAACACCGCCGGGAACAGACCATCTTCTGTGTGTGGCCCTTGGCTGTCCACCGCACCCGGGGCAACTCCAGGATCAGCTTTTACTGATGTTCTGTGGAGGGCTTTGAGGACACAGTAGCCTGTGCTGGAGGCCACACACAAGTCAATCCTTTCTTGTTAGACCCAGGGTGGGACCTCGTCCAGCGTGGCCAGGCTGAATGCTGACACAGTGTGGTCTGTCAGGACATGATACCCAGGGACCAGGGGTCACATCCTCTTGTTGTAATCACAGCTACATTCGGTGTGAGGCCCAGACAGTCACTTGCAAACATGAGTAACTGTGTGAGCATGGTAGACCTCACTCTGATGTTAGGTGCAGCCTGCGGATCTGCTTTTCTATCCAGAATTTGGGGCGCTCCTACAGGTCTCATCTTGCTTGTGATTTAAAACAATCCTTTGAACAGATGACAAAACTGAGGCCCAGGGAGCAAAGAAGGGACACCTGGACACCAGGAAACCTGGAGCTGTCACTAGCTTGATGGCCGACTTTGGACATTTGGGGATCATTGCTTGATGCATGGTACTGTTTTCCCATCTGTTCTGTGAGAGGTTACACTTCTATCAGTATTTCCCAGTGGCTTCCTTCGGACGCTTGTCACATTCCCATCACATTATTGGAGTCCCACCTGTACTGTTTAATACCACCTATACTTACAATTTAAGTTTATTCCCTCTTTAAAACTTAAATATATCATCTTAGAAAGAATGGGAAACTCTCCGGTAGTCTTTCTAATCCTCTGCAGGAAAAATCCCTACAGTGCAGAACAGTTTCACATCAGTGATGTTCCCCAAATCAAAATAATGTGACCATGTCCTGCTGCTCACTCAGCTACCTTTGCCTGCTGCTCTTCTAACCAGCCGCCTCTTGCTTCGGAGCAGTGTGAGGTCTGCGGGTCTTTAAGAGTTTTATTTAGTCCCCTTTCCCCACCCCTTATTTGTCAACACACACCTTTGAACTGCTCCAGAGTTTTCCAGACAGTAGGTTGTGACCCCTTAGAGCGTTATGCCCTCAGAATAGTAGGTCATCATCAGCATCATTTTTTAATGTAATAAAATAGAAAATAGCAGAGTATATCACAAGGTAAGGAGCATCTTGTGAAACTTTTGTTTCAGCTGTATATATGTGTGCATGGCTACGTGTGCACTGGGTCACAATGATAAATGCAGTGCTTAGCATGAGTCGCCACCAGAAAATATGTAATACAAAGACATGATAAGTATTCCAAGTATTAGCATGGAAATGCTAATAATCCTGATCCGATCACTATACATTATATGTATTGAAACTTTACTATGTACCTCATGAATATGTGCAATTATTATGTCAATTAAAAAATAAAATCTTTTAAAAGCCACAATAATATCAGGAACATATATATATATATATATATATATGCATAATTTTTTTAAGTTTGGAAGCTATTGACAAAGCCCTGAAAAATGGTTCTCCCTGTTTCTCAGCTGAAGCACAGACCCTGGGGTCTTAGGGAGAGGGCTGGCTGTCGGGGTGCGGGTGGAGAGAGCAGTGATGACAGAGCAGGTAGACGGCACCGGCACCATTCCCACGTGCTCTTTGCAATCACTCATCCCTTATGCAGTTTCCTAGCTGCTGCCTCCGCAAGGAAGGCCAGCGGCTGGGCTCACGGGGCTAGCTGTGTGTGCTCTCCTCTCCTGGGCTGCTTCCACACGGAGGATTTTAATAGCATTTTGTCGTCAAGGGGATTTCTCCCTGAACACACACGAGTGCAGAAGAGGAAACAAAAACCGTGAGTAGAAAAGTTTAATTACTGCAACAAGCTACACTGTCCCTTTAAGATCCCTCCCCCGTTGGTAACTGGGCCAGCTCTTGAATAACTAAGATAATATCCCTCCCAAATTCTGCCGTTTTTAAGCATCCTTAGTCACTATTGTACTAACTGTGGGGCTCAGCATCGCCTGACAGTGTAACGTTCTAAGGAATCATTCCTAGAAGAGACCCTTTGGAAACACTGCTCCGACAGGGAGACTGTCTGAGGACCTCAGCAAAGATCGCAGCACACACAAGCACGCATACACACACACGCGTTTTCCTAAACGTCCCTAGCTAGCAGTGGCCAGAAAGAAACTTCTTTGGATATACAGAAGTCAGTCTGAGTGTCAGGGCCTGAGGTATTTAGATTATCCCTCTCCATCTGGGCCTGGAAGTGACTTGCCCAGGGTCAGCCTGGCAGTTGAAGCTCAGGATATCATATCTCAGCCTTGATTCTCAGTCCGATACTTCTTATTTAAATGATAATGAAGAGTTACCATGGCAGTTCACATCAGTGGCTTCAGTTCCTCGGCCCTCTTTGAAGTGCCTTGCTGTCGTGGGCCCTGCCTCTTTGGGTTTGGCCGGGAGAATGAGGCCGATGCTCTGGTGTGCCAATGCCAAGTCAGACCTTAGGATGCCTGTGTGTTTCTACTTGTGCCCTCGCACTTCTGAGAGTGATGCCAGCTGGAAAAGCGGAAGCTCTGTGGAGCAGAGCCGTCCCCAGCCAAACCCAACCTAGATCAGCCAGGCCCAGCCAGCCATGGGCCCCTGAGCCAGCCCAGCTGCGCAGAACCTACCCCTGGCTGTATAGGAATAAATGGTGGTTCTTTCAAGCCACCAGCATGGGAGGGGTTTCTTAGCATCATCGAGGCCACAGCTAACCACTGCAATAAGATGTATTTAGTGATCATAAAGTGTCAGACATCATTCCAGATGCTTTATTTGAGTGAACTCATGTAATCCCTATGACAACCACGTGAGGTAGGTGTTGAACCCATTTTGTGGATAAGGAAACTAAGGTGCAGAAAAATTAAGTTAAATGTCTAAGGTAACACACCTGGTGAGCCACAAGAATCTGAACCCAAACAACCTGGCTCCAGAGCACATGTGCCCTGTCACAGATCTTCGAAGAAACCCGCTAACAGTCCCTCCATAGCTAAACCTCAGGCCCAGAGTTACAAAAGAAATAAATCTCACCTCTGTATCTTCCCTGTTCTAATGTCCCTTTCAATGCTCAGGGATTCACAGGCAAGTGATCTGTTCTCTAAACACCTCCTTCTGCCAGGAGAAGCCTGCTGCCCAAAGTTCTCCCCATGTAGCATGCAGTGCAGACAGAGGGAGCAGGGAACCACGCTGATCCACAGACCCACGTGCTAATTCCAGTATCTTCCTTCAGCAAGCAATGGATGCTTTATGCACGTGATCATCGCCGTCTGCCCTACCAAGGCCTTCTTAATGCTTAGAGATCAAATCATTTTTGTATCTTTTCCATAGAGGAAGTAATCTGTTCACCTGGTAATGTGTGGGCTTGAGTCCCTCCCCTCCGTCTTTCCATGGGAAAGGACAAGTCTCCTGGGAAAACAAATCCACTGTTTTGCCGTTTTGTAGACCGTGAGTCGTGCAGTCTTTCACCAGAGAGAAAAAGTTGCGTCTGACTTATGATTGTGAGGAAATAGTTTGCAGCATGAGCAGCTAGTGTATTTTTGTCTCCATGTGAAAGGGACCCATGCAATGCACATTTTGTTACTTGCACAAAGCTAGATTTGAAAATTCCTGTAAAATCAAGGAAGTATTTAGAGAGGTTGTTAAAATTTAGGAAATTTAGGAAATCCGAGAGGAAGGCCATGGGGGAGGTAAGAAGTGGTGGGAAGCTTGATAGGGTGACCTTTCTTCCTCTCCTGGCATTCATCTCCTGGCTGGCCACTGTGTTAGTTTCCTAGGGCTACTGTAACAAAATAGAAATGAATTCTATCACAGTCTGGGGGGCTAGAAGTCTGAGATCAGGGTGTTGGCAGAGCAGGCTCTCTCTGAGCCTCCAGGGGAGAACCTGGCCCATGCCTTTCTCTGAGCTTCTGGTGTTGCCAGCAGTCCTTGCTTGGGGACACATCACTCCAATCTCTGCCACCCCATGGCAATCTTCTGGTGTGTCTCCATGTCATCTTCCCTCTGTGTCTGTGTGAGTCTCTGCACCTCTTTTCCACATCTCTTCTCCTCTTGAATTAGGAGGGCACCAGCCATATTGAATTAGCATCCACTCTGTGGTCCTCATCTTACCTTGATTACATTTGCAAAGCCCCTGTTTCCAAATGATTTCCCCTGCACAGGTACTAAGTGAGAGGCTGTCCCAGTAGCCCTGGCAAGACGCAACAAGGACAGAAGAGGAAAAGGAAGGGTGGAAGGAGCTTTGGGTATTTCCGAGCAAACTTTGCAGCCTAGAAAAGCCATGGCTCCCAGAGCCAAAAAGGCACCCAGAGCCCTCAGGTCACGAGTTGGAGACTCACAGACTGAGTTGGGCCCACAGATGGGTTTTGGTTGGCTCATGTGGGGCAGTGAACAAATTTGAAATCACTGCCAACATTTAAAAGTCAAGAGATCTTATATAAAAGTCCAAATTTCAAGATTTTTTTTGTCAGACGTCAGATGATCTGGTGTTCTTGCCTTCACACGTTTCAACAATGAACTGACACACAGGCACGACTGTCCCCTTCGGAGGGCACAGACCCGCTCTCCACTCTTTTGTTCCTGCCCTGCCTTCTCATTCACCCACCCACCTGCCAGCCTCTGTGAGGCATGACATTTTGCAAGGGAGGAAAGCAAGGCCAAGAGACAGAAGGACCTTGCTCTAGTGGTGAATGCAGGCACAGACTGGCCCCCCAGGGCAGGCGGGGGCGGAGTGGAAGAACGTAGATACTTCAAGGTGAAGAGACAAACACAGCAAAGAAGGCAGTGGCTGGCATCGGGTATCTCAGGAGAAGGGCTCCACTGGAAAGCCGCCCTTTGGGTTTAGACAGGACCAGGATTTCCTGCAGAAGTCCTCGCTGGAGAAGCCAGGTAGGAAAAGGAAGAGAAAGAACGCACGGGCTTGCAGCTGAGCCTGACTGTGGGAAAGAAGTTTTGCTGACCATTCTTCACGTGCTGGGGCTTCGAGCCTCACGAGTACTTTCACGTTTGCTGTTTCCTTTAACCCCGCAGGGCAGAGCAGACAGCCCTGCTAGGCCCTCTTCACAGGTGAGGAAACTGAGGTCTAGAGAATCTATTGATCTCTCTGGGGTTTTAGAGTATGTGGCAGGAAACTGTTTAAATTCAGGATTTCTCTCTGCTGGGCCGGTGCTCTCACCAAGGAAACATTATTTTAGAAGTTGTGTTTGCCTTCTGGCAAAAAGGCTCTACCCCCTCTGTGTTTGGAAGGTTCGGTTCAGGCCCAGTCACAACAAAAACTAAAAAAGGTTAGTTTCCCCGAGAAGGGGATTGAGTTATCTAGAGAGAGCAGTCTCTAATTAGCCACTTAGCCCGACCCTCCCTCCCACCTTCCTCTGCCCTCTCCTCTTCCCTTCTTTCATCAAATAGCAAACTATTAAATACCTCCTAAGTCCAGGCAGTTTGTTAAGCACTGGGGTTGCCCTCTGGTGCTCACCAGCAGGGTGGTGGAGGCCACCGTGTAAGCCTGCATAGTACGGTGGAGCCTTCTAGAAGTCTGCACACAGGACACTAAATTGTAGCCAGTACTAGGGAAAAAGGCTCTGGAAAGCCTTCTCAGGCCCTGGCTTGCTGGCTGGAGTTCATTCATTCATTCGTTCCTTCAGCAAATGTTTAGTGAGCACCTACTTTGCGCTGGGCACTGTTCTAAGCACTGGGATTCATCAGTGATGAAGGCAGAATAAACATTCACCCTCCTGTTGCTTACCCTGTTGCAAAATGACTGGAAGAGTGACTCACGTGGCTATAGGCAGACACTTTTCTAAAAGCTGCTGTACTGCCCAAGCAGAATATGCATAGATACTGCCCGCAGCAAGGACTGCTCTAGAGATATTTACATTCCGCACGATGTGGGCACAGAGCAACGCCACAGCCAGCGAGGCGAGAAGTAAACCAAACCACCAACACCTTTGCACTGAGCTAAGTAAGTGATCTCATTTCCTAGGGCTTCTGTTTCTGGAAGTTGGGAGAAGCAGGAAGCCCTCCTGCTGTAGAAGTCCTAGATGCAGGAACAATCCTCTTCACAACGGCGGTAACCACGACAGTCGCAGACACCAGAAGCCTGAGTGAAACAGCCCCCATCGCTCCTCCCGGGGAAGGGGCGAGGCGTCCTTGTCTCCTTCAAGTCTAAGTCGCCTCCAACCAGGATACCAGGCAAGGATCAGATCCTTTCCACAAGAAACGTCTCTATGACAATACAGGCAGAAAAAGAACACCAGCAGCCCCTGCCCCCAAATAAACAAAGGAAAAGGAACAAACAAACAAAGACAGTGTTCCCTATCTGTGAGTTCTCATTCACAGTGTGGCACGAATCTGAGCACGCCTGTGGGGTGGGGGCTTGCCATCGCCGTGGGCGCAGGGGCCGGCTGGTGAACGTGGCGAAGCCGCGGGGCTCCGCTCTCAAGCCTGGCTGCGTTGCACTCTGGTACCATGTCGTAACCAAGTGCTGGAGAGATTGGGTCTTTTCTGATTCTAGTTCCCTTTAACAGAATGCAGCAGTTTGGGAGAAAACAGAGTGTTTATTCTTGATTTAGGGATGGTTGCTAGAAATAATAGCTATCGGCTTCAAAGGACAAAGAGATAAAGTTAGGAGCTGTGATCAGTTGAAAGAACCATTTTATTAGAGAGATCCGTAGAATATGCACCGGGCTCAGATAAGCGTGGTCTTTCTCTGGCCACTGAAAGAAAGGAAGCCAGACCTGTCCTAGAATTGGCAAAAGGTGTTGCATAAAAAACAAAAACAAAAATCCATGTGAATTAGAAAAAAGAAAGAGAGGTGTTTTACAGAGTAAAGGAAGACCGCAGAGATGATAACACCGGTGAGATGTGGGAAGTGTTCCATGGGTAAGAGGAAGGGGACCGTGGATAAGACGTGTGACTGTGGAGGGAGAGGGGAAGAAGTCTCTATTGATTCCACAGTGTTTGTATTTCTTGGGTTTTTTTGGTTTTGTTTTGTTTTTTAATATTTAGCTCCCAAATGTAAGAATATGCGAAATTTGTCTCTCCATGCTTGGCTGATTTCACTTCAAGTTCTCCAGTCCCATCCATGTTGTTGCAAATGGCAGGATTCATTCTTTTTTGTGGCCATGTAATATGCCATTGTGTATATGTACCGCAGTCTCTTTATAGAGTCATCTGCTGGTGGACACGTAGGTGGATTCCAAGTCTTGGCTATTGTGAATAGTGCTGAAATAAACATGGGAGTGCAGATATCTTTTCAATATACTGATTTCCCCTCCTTTGGATGTATACCCAGCGGTGGGATTATTGGGTCATATGGCAGTTCTATTTTTAGTTTTTGGAGGAACCTCCACACTGTTCTCCATAGTGGTTGCACTAATTCACATTCCCACCAACAGTGTACAAAGGTTCTCCTTTCTCCACATCCTCACCGGCATTCGTTACTGTCTTTTTGGTAAAAGCCATTTTAACTGGGGTCTTTATCTTACATATTTTTTAAAAATATGAAATATTAGCACAACATAGTAAATATGTATGTTTAGCTGCATTAATAAAAAACTTACCCTTTCTTTAAAAAAAATTTTTTTAATGGTAAAATGGTCTGTTGCCCAGTTGAGTAAAACTTTGTCAGCCAATAAGTTCAGATTTCAAAGTTTCAGTTCAGACACTGCAGTTCATCCAAGGAGGCGAAGCATAGGCACAACCTCATGCAGAGTTTTACGTGGCATTTCTCCTTTGCCCTCCTAATTCCAGAGAAAAAAAATGATAGTATAATCAGGTATTTTGTTGCTGTCTTATCTTTTATCAGCAAAAATCATACAATTTCCGTTTTCTTCACTAAGCTTTGTTATAATATATCATGTGCCGGTTTAAATCAGTGCTTCTCAAACTTTCTCATGTACTCAAATCACTGGGAATGTTGGTGAAATGCAGAAGCTGATTCAGCAGATCCAGGAAGGGCCTGAGACTCTGCATTCTGACAAGCCTCCGGGTGACGCGGCTGCTCTTTCTGGCTCATGGACCACCCCGAGTAGCAAAAATCTGAGTGAGTTCATTTCCTACCTCTGTCCCAGCCACCCCCTCAATTTTTAAGTAAAGTCAATACTCTAGAAATATGGTTCTCAAAATTTCCAGTGCATGAAATTCACCTTGAAAGCTTGTCTTATAATGCAAATTCCAGGGCGCTGGCCCCAAACATTCTGATCCATCACTGCCACCCCACTGTGTGCCTAGACCTGAGCCTGGACATAGCAGTGCTGTGCAGTTAGGCTCCTGCCAACCTCTGCGCCCGGCCTCCAGCTACTGTCTTGCAAAGCTTCGATGGCCTTTCTTCTCTTCTTTGAATGTGCCGTGCTCGCCCGGTACATTTGAACTTAAAAATTCATCCCTGCAAAACTGTCCCCGGATCTTCCCAGTTTTCCCCAGGACTTTCTTCCTCTTGTTCTCTAGTTCTCAGCCCAAATGTCACCTCCTCAGAGGGGCCTTCTCTGACCACCCAGTCTAAGGCAGCGCTTGCTCCCGTATCCTCTCTCTTCTATAACACAGCACCGAGCTGTCTCGCCCTCACGGCTCCTATTACGCTCTGGAATTGTCTTGTCCACACATCTGTTTATTGTTTCACTGTCTGTCGTCCATGAGAGCAGGGACTCCGCCTGCCTTGCTCCCCCACTGGGCTCCCGGCACCCAGCACAGCGTCAGAGAATCTAGTGAATGAGAGAATGAATGAGTACATCCAGGCTGAGAAGCAAGGTGTAAAATAAACAATCTCATGAATTCTGGCCTCAGAGACTTCAGACTGCAGAGTGAAGCAGATGTGAAGGTTTAATGAGCAAAAGGATCAGATGAGTGGGAAAGGAATCGCTGTGCTTCCTTCAGGGTGCAGAGGAAAATTAAATTAGGAGGAGGGGATGGCAGCGTGTTGCAGCCTGTCTCTTCATGTGTATAAGGGTCTTCGTCCTTTTTCTGTGTCTGCTTTTGAAATCATAAAAATACATGGTTTTTGTAGACAATTTGCAAAAAAAAGAAATTTAAATGAGAAAAGATATACTGCATAATCCTACCACCCATAAATAATTATGTTTTTAATTTTTATGTTTTTCCTTGTAGAATATTTTCAATATTTTCAAATATGGGTTTCTTATACAATACATATATAGCACATATACTTTCATTTTTACTCTTTTATTATCTAGCATTATAGGGTAAGCATAGTCTCACGCCTGTAGTAACTTTTAAAACATGTTTTTAATGGTTGTTTAATATTCCATTCTATGGATGGAAATCCATAATTTATTTTGTTTATCTCTTTTACCCTATGTCCAGAAAAGCACTCTAACTCTGTGCTAACTCTCTTTTAAGTGGAATAAAAATGTCTAATAAATGATTTTTTCCTTTGATGAGAGTAGTGGTTCTAAACTGGGGGCGATTTAACCCCCCAAGAGACATCTGGCTACATCCAGAGACATTTTTGGTTATCACAAATGGAAGAGGGAGGTTGCTATTGGTATCTAGTAGGTAGAGACCAAGGTTGCTGCTAAACATCCTACAACGCACGGGACAGTCTCCTACACCAAAGAATTACCCAGCCCAAATGTCAATAGTACTGAGGTTGAGAAACTTGCTGTCCAGGATTAATATTTAACATCCACTTAAAATTCAAATTAACATGCTACCAATAAAGTACAGGACTTTGCCCTAAGATTCTACATTTGAATAATGTCTCAGTTAATTAGAACTCTAGTTAGTAGAATCTGGAATAACTGCTATTTTATTTGCATAATTATTATTTTATTAAAAACATAAAAATAATTTTTAAAAAGTAAAACCAGAGTTTGTATTTTTAGAATTATGGTCCAGGGAGGAACGGAGCGTTCTAGGGTACGTACTCGTTTGGATCCACACTTGCCTGTAACACTGCCGTGCAGACGGTGTGGGAAGGCACAGTCCCAGACTGTAGGTCGGGCTCGGTAGGAGACACTTTCTACGGCTGGAGTTTCTAAATTCAAAAAGAGATATTGATGAACACTCAGTTAAATTCGGATATTTGCGATCCTATTCCTTGAGCCTCTCCTTGAACAGGGGTTTTACTCCTTTAGAGCTTTTGCAGTATGTGACTTTGTCGGGGAACTCCACATATAGTAAGCAAAGTCGCCGAAGCCACCCCCCTTCCCTTCTGTTGAGAAATGTGCACATCCCTTTTATCTGCAGTCCCAGATCTCTGGGACTTCACCTGACCTTTGCACAGAGACCGCTGGTGTCGAGACAATTTGTTATGATACACCCTATGGATGATCCAAGTACCAATGGTTCAATACAGAACAAAGGGACTGTTTGCTGCTCCTTTTCTTCTACCCAGATTCTTTCTGGGGTTCACTGTGAATGGAAGCAGAGTCTAACTTGAAAATGTTTGGCACTGTGTTTCGGATATTTAAAAGATTAAACAAAAGCCTTCCCAAGAAGGTGCTGTGTAAGAGATAGAAAGCTCAACAGAATCAGGAATCACTTTCCCAGCGGTAACAATGGAAATGCAATCTTTAGTTAACACGGACGCAGAATTCAGAGAGGGTGAGCCTGGGCTGAGGTCAGTGATTCACGCCCTGAGATCGATTGGTGCCTGTGACCGGATCATCTCTGTGTGCTGCACTTGTCGGCAACTTTGCCTCCTGCAGTATTTTATGTGGCTCCTCTGCGAGCCTTGGACCTGCGGTGGGGGGTCAGTGGAGCCTCACTTCCTGCAGACCATCTTCTGGGGGAGGGCATTTGCCCTTCTTATCTCCTTTCCCCAGGGTTGGCCAAAGACAAGAGGCATCTCTAGGCTCTAATCAGCTACATCAGCTAATGGCAGACTGCATCATTTGGGAGGCCTTAGAGAAGGGGGGGTTGGGGAAGACAGAGCCGTGGGACTGGGAGAAGATTCAAAATAAGCAATCATGGGCTGAAAGAGAATGTGTTGGCTATAAAATAAGTGCAGGAATAAAAGAGATGGATGGGAAGTCAATTCTCAGGTCTTTCTCTTTTAGGCAATGTGCAGTCTTGTATTTTTTCTGCTCTTAGTCTGCAACCTTGGTTTCCAAATACTCATTTCCTTTGTCATTTTTCATTAAAATATTGATTCAACTGCTGAAAATGATACAGCCAATGCTTAAGGTTTGCCACGTTGTAGACAGGCAAGCCCATTCCTCACTGGCAGGATATAAACATCTGCAGACACAAATGCACGCGAACATGTAGATGGTGGCACAGGACACACACACACACACACACACACACACACACACACACACATGCTCCCCAACTGGAGACTACTGTAGACTTAGGCAGGGTGACAAATGGCATTTGCTCATAATCAATTGAATCAGATTCAAATAGTTTGGACTACAGTGGGCTCGTGGTGCAGATGGTAAGAATGTGTGGTTGAAAGAAATAAACTTCAAAATGTGGGCAAATGTACTTCCTGCTGCAGAATTCCTCAAAATAGTGACTCCAGCTCAAGTAGAATCCCCAAAATCAAATCTTGACTTCTTATTTCAGTCAATTTCATCTTTGGTTCTTCAAATAAGTATTTTTTATCTGATAAATAAGATACTATGGTGATACCACGTAAATATGGTAACAGCATTGCTCTCAAGAATAAGAAGTCTACGTGAGGCAGAAGACAGTCTTACAAATAGTCATCACACAAGTCATCAAGCACTGGCTAAAACTAACTACAAACCTAAGTAAGAACATTGGAACTGATTCCTAAAACTTCTTTCAAATAGTTCCAGTCAGTACAACAGGGCCTCTCAGTAGACCGGACGGTCCAGGTTATGGCGAACACCTTACCCACCTATGGACAACGGGGTGTGTTAGTTGCTTTCTTTGTTAAAACAAAGGGAGTTTTCTTATAATTAGAGGTGATAGTGACACCATTCTAGAATTTTTAGCCCTAGCATAATTTCGCGGCACACTACAGGACACTGAGATCTAGAAAGGGTAAATGATTGAGCCAAGGTCACGTGGCCAATTATCTGAAAAAGAGCAGAACACAGGGTTGCAGATTTCGAGTTTCCTGTGTTCTTCCTGCTCTGGCGTGTGCGTCATTCATAACAGCACACATGCCCAGAAATCAAGTAAAACAAGGATTTTTGCTGTATTGGGTTTACGGGCTTAAAGATATGTCCTGACCCAGATATAAAAGACCAAGAAGATTCCATTGAGATCAATCCTGTAAAGTACCGTGGCAGAATGTCTGCTACACAATGGGGCTCCGTGAAAGTGAATTCCCACCCTCATCGTCCCTGTCCTCGTTACTATTACGGTCTTGTGTCTTGCTTTAAGGAACTCCAACCTATGAAACCCTTTACTTCAAAAACTGGTACATTCACTTCTCATAAAGATTCTTCACTTTATTTAAATTTTGATCTGCTCTCCAAAAAATTTACACAAATGGAATAACTACATTATTATGTAAAGGAAGATACATTTACTCTCAACTTGACTACATATTTGCGCATAAGAAATGTTAATTAGATTTTCATTGTATTGTCTACGTGATAGTGATAATAAAAGATGTCCATAAAGTCTGGAAATACAGATATTATTAGTTGTTTTTATGATTGAAGATGTCCTTGATCACATTATTTATATTTGCTTATGTTTCCAGACTTTATGGACACCCTGTAGGTCATAAACATAGTAAACAAGAATAAATTGTTTGCCATTTTGGAGGAATTGCTAATGTTTTGTGTGCTTGGTTTAAAAAAAAACCCCATATATTTTATGATGGAATTCCTGTGTTTATAAACAAAACCCCAAAAATTTACAGAGAAAGAAATCATTTTGACTTTCTTACTCAATATTGGTTTCATAAACCATGACCAAATTATGGCAAATCCTAACTTGAAGGATAATTGAGTTATTTTGTTTGAGTTAGTTTAATATGTTCAGGACTCGGCAATTTCTTTCATTTTCCTAAACTTTGTCCTTCTCTGAAGTTTTAAATTTAAATCATCAGGGCTAATTTTTTATGGGCATTATAAACTCTACAGTCTGGACAATTTGGTTTCACAGTTTTTCTTTTAGTCTCATTCCTCAGGTGCATGCTGGAAGTGAAAACAATTTAATTCTAAAAACCATTTTTTAAAAAACACCTAAAAACTAGAGAACAGATTACTTTCTAGTAATCTGTTCTTAATACGGTCAGAGGCTTATCTGTAGGTATGAAGCCACATGGAAATGCAGGGCTATTTCTTAGTTTTCTGTGCCCAAACTAAGCTGGTTTCCAGGTTGTGCAATGACAGAATCATAGCCCGGGTGACCATCTGTCTGGTCAATAAGTGGCCGGCATTGGCCTGAGTCAGCTAATTGTGCATAATTGGGATTATGTAGTGGGAATGGCACTCCTCTCTCCAAACAAAGGGAATCATGTTTGTGCTGTTTCAGGTGATCACTGATCTCTCCTAGCCAGTGAAAGTAGAAGCTGGCTCTGTAGCTGCAACTGGCCAAGATGATAGGAATGATCAATTCTGGGATAAGCATAGGATGGCAGGCAGTGGGGGAGGGGAAGAGGGGAGAAGGGGCGGGGAAATAAGAACAAGATCACGGGGGAAAAAGCCTAGCGCTGGAAAAATTATTTTTACCCGGCTTTTAGATCCTGAAATATAGGCATGTGCCGTGTCTAATTCCTGTGCTGTACTGCAGAATCGAAATGATTCTGCAAAGAATCTGAAATGAATGGGGTCAGGTACCTCGGAAGCCAAGCAGGAGCTGGGACAGCCAGCCCTCAGCAACCGGCCACTAGCTGGTGTGTTGGAGTAGCACTCTTCACAAGGGGGCTGGGGGAGGGATTGTGTTCAAGTGGCCCTGGAGCAAGGGTCCAGAGCTGTAGCAGCAGCAGCAGCACTTTGGGGACAATGGCTGTGTGTGGTTAGTAAGTCAAGGCTGGAATAAAGGTCCTGTTACCCGGCCATGATATCAAGAGACGAGCACGAGCACGGGGTTTTGGCATTCCCCACGCCCCTTCTCTGAGAGAGAATGTCGACGGCACTGTGGATGAAGCCGGAGCAGCAGCACTGTAAATACTGGCAAGACGAAAAGCTTTGACTCAGCCTCAGCACCACTGTCATTTGGAATTGGACAATTCTTTGCTGTGGGGCTGTCCTGTGCATTGCAGGATATTTAGTGGCATCCCTGGGCTCTGCCCACCGCATGCCAGTTGCGTAGCTTCTACCTCCCCCTGGCACTCAACGTAGTGAAAACCAAAGATGTGTCCAGACATTGCCAAATGTCTCCTGGGCTAAAAACTGTTTTGGGTCCTCCCAATCTGCTTTCCTGATATCTACTGAAGCAGAAAGAGTCTTTCCTAACACTTGGATTATCTAAGGGGTCATACCTTCATTGACCTGGCTTGGTGTGCATGCATGTGTTCACGTGTGAGGGTTTACACACGTGTGTGCATACACATTTACCTGTGGCTGTCTGTGTTACTGACCCCCTGAGCATGTTGCAGGAGTTGACTACGTCTTCTTGATTTAACAGTCCAAATGCACAGTGCAAAGGCCACAGGTAGAGCCAGAGGGTGTACAAAGAGGCTGCCCATCTCAAGGCCTCAGAGAAACCACTGTCACTGAGACATGCACCTGTGGCTCCCTGGCTGGCCCTGCAGGGCGACCACTCCCAGGTCTGTCCACGCACCCTACACCTATTATGTGGTGGGCACGGGCTCTGGGGACACAGAGGGAGGAACGCCAGACAAAGCTGCAGCCCTTAGGGGGCTCACACTCCAGACGGTGGAGACATGGAAATTCTGGCATAAAACAATTTCAGGGGACCTGTACTTTCTCTGGGTCAGATTCCCCCAGAAGCTCTAGCTTCAGGGGTCCCCACCAATCGAGCCTCCTCTAAGGCCTGGGAGGGGCCTTGGCAATGTGTTCATTATGCTTTTATAAAATTTGTAAAAAAAAATAAGATAGTTTTTCCTTAAGAGATCTCCCTCCCAAATTGCCTAAGCTTTAGGCCCCACAAACCCATGATCTCGTCCCAGTTTTCAGGTTCCTGTACATTACAGAATCGTGTCCTATTTCAAAATACATCAGGAAGGAGAATGAGAATGATAAACCCAGTTTTAATTCACTGACAGCCCCGTAGAAAGAAAACAACACGTATCTGCAAACAGGAAGTACTGAGAAAGCAAACTGGAGCTCACCCAAGGCTTTGGGCGGTTACTGGGGTCCCCGGGGCCTGGGTCCTCCTGTTCACACACACCAGGGTGGGGGAGCAGTGGCCTCGCTGGAGGGCTGGACCGGGAAGCTGCAGTCCTGGTTAGCAGGGGCCCAGCAGCTGGTCAAAGTCCCCTTTGCAGACCTGGCCATGTTGCTCCAGCGGAGGCTCCAGCCTGGAGCTGCGGGCCTGCCCCCCGGCTTTCTCTCGGCCATTGTGAGCTCATATTGATCAGCCGGGGAAGCAATAGGGCTGCAGCAGCTGAAGCTCTGGGGTGGGCCGCATTGATCCGGCCCCCGCCCCGGGTTATTTATAGGATGCGCCAGCCTGGCAAATGATCGGAGAGAGCTTGTTTAACGAGGGTTCAGGGCGCTCTTCGCTAGCTGGTTAACTTTAAGTATTGGAAATGGAATTGATGCGCACATAATAATATTATGATTCATACAAACCACTTCTCAGGCAACTCAATATATTTCATTACCTCCTTTCTAGCAAATGTATTGATTTCTGTTTTGCGGTTTTATAACACAATTTCAAGGCTGTTGTGGGCTTAATGAGCCGTGTTCTTATGATGTTTAAAAAGATTTGAAGCTATTGTTAAAACAAATATTATGGATCACCCCCTCCGGAGGCCCCCTCCTTCCCTCTCGCCCCTCCCCGCCGGCCCTCCCCGCCCGGAGGAGCCTCCGCAGAACGCAGGGGGCTGCAGCTTCGCGGCCCTTTGTGGCCCAGATCAAAGGACCCCAGCGCCACAAAGGCGGCCGCACTGGGGCCGCGCGGCCACACACAGCCGCACCTGCAGCGCAGCCAAATGTCATTGTCGCTTCTGCGGGGCGAGTGCAGGGGACGCACCTCGGAGGCGGCAGATGACTCTAATAACGCTTGATGGCAATTCATGGGAAGGAGCCGCAGCGCCCAGGGCTCTTTATTAGCGGCCTCAACTTCTCACGCCTCGGCCGGAGAGCCTGCACCTGTGGACCCCCTTCCCCTCGGCCTTTATGGAAGTTGACAGATTTTATTAACTTTAGGGAAGAACTTTCCTGCGTGCGGAGGGCCGCAGTTTATTTTGTATTCATGCGAAACGGAAACCGAAAAAAAAAACATGTTTACATATTTACCGGCTTCAGTGACCTCCCTCTGGGGCTCCATAAGTCACGCTGCAGATTAATTTTGTCATAAAATTGACTGGTGTGCTAAGGGATGTTGGGAGTTTGGAGGAGGCTGTTGGATGTGAGATCTTCTTTTTCAATGGGAGAAAGCTATATTCAATTATCTAGTATCTCCAAGGAACCCCCAAAGACTTTCCAAATGGTGCAGAAATTGGAATTCTTTTCACAAGTGTTCACTTATGGGGAGAGAGCATTTGCAAGCAACCCAAGTAAGCTTCCCTCACGGCAAGGTTTCCCAAATCTTTTCTGTGATCTAGAAAAAAAAGGGAAAGCACTAGAAGAAGCATCTTTGTGAGAGCTGACTCTTTGGAGGTTTGAGGGTGGGGGATCTTGGAGGCTAAGCCCCAACATTTGAAAGAGCAAAGTGTGGGTCATCTAGTAAAGCCATACACTTGGAGGGGAAATATTGTTACATAACCCAAAATAGTTACATAACTTCCATCCTCTCACTATTAGAAAGATCCTAACCCGGACAAAGCATTAACATTTTGTTTGTATTCTTAGTTATCCACCGATTTCAGGGTGTTTCCAGGTTTTATGTCTCACGACAAATGGAAGTCCAGGGCTGTGAAAATTCATGTTATATTAATGGCCGAGTGTTGAAAATTCAGCCACGGAGTCAGCTGGGTGTGCTGCTTATTAGCTTAAAAGCATAAAGCTTTCTGGAGCTTCCTTTTGTGTGCCAAATAAACTTCAAATGAACTGAGGATCGTTTTGCAAGAAACTCTTAAGTCGAGTGATAATAGAAAGCAGTTAGTAGAATATTACACTTTTCATTTGGGCCAACAGATGGGATGCCTGCTTTTAGATTTAATCGGGGGCTGACAGACAGGTAGGACGCCGGCACATTTTAGTTGGAGTCTCTTTCTTTTCTGGAAAGAATGAAACTACTTAATATTCAGTATCCACCACTCCCCCCGCCCCCACCATTGCCCATCTATTCCACAGTGCCCCTGATCTCTCATGCCTTTTTCTTATTTCTGATGACATTACAAAGTACAAAGGTCATCTAACTGCAAGTGAATTCATTTATTAACACATCTTTTACTCTACAGTCTTCCCTTAAAAAAATTATAGATACGTGTGGGTGTGCATGTGTGTAGTATATATGGTTAAAAAATAAAACAAGGGCTGCTTAAATCACTAAGAACACACCCAAATCTCCATTTACATAGACACAGACGTAAATAAACGATTTAACAATTTGGGAGTCATGAGTCTCTGACCTCATGCTTTCTCAACTAACCTTCTGAAAAGATTTTGATATCAATTGTTTCTCTTTTCTTCCCCAGAAGCATAATACAAGGTAACCTTAGCATGCACAGTCTGTTTCAACAGAGGGATGTGGACAAGTGCAGCCAATGGTGGATTTTAATGCCACGGCAGAGCTTGTATTACCTTGCTCGAAACAAAATCTGCCCCCCCTTCAAATGCAAGTCCCCTGACACCCCCGTCGGAGATCATTTGTTATGCAGAGTTTCGGGAGGCAATCAAAATTAATTCCCAGTGATCTTTTCACCCAGAGCCTCCAGCTTCTAATAATGGTCTTTCTCAACAGGTGTTCATTGTGGCAGTCTGACTTCAAATTGCCAGACTAAAGGTTTTATTCTTTAGTCATTTCTTTTTTAATCTCGAACTTGTAATTTACTAATCTGCAGCAGCTGCCAAGAAGGCCCAGCTGCTTACCAGAGGGGAGGTGTACCCCAGAGGAGGCCAGGGCAGGGGCAGAACTTCACCTCCAGACAACAAGAGGAAGGAATTGAAATTCATGGCCTGGAGAGAGCGTGGATCCCAGGACCAGAGACCTGACATTGTCTCCACACCTTCCTCTGAGGCTGGCTCAAAATTGGTGGGATCTGGTTCAGATCCCTGTGGAAGGCTTCAGAAATATCCCAGGTGGATATTCGCACAAGTGCAAAGGGATTTTAACAACAGCAACAACCAGCACCAGAAAACCGCCATGCAGAAGAAAGGGACTTTTAATTTGTATTTTCCAGCTGGGCCAGTCTAACTAGCCCATGCGTCCATGCTAGGATGCTGTCTTTGTCAACCTTCAAATCTGCCTCCTTTTAGGGTAACTTTAAAGAGAGGTGGGAGGAATTAAGTTTTATTGCTGAGATTCTTGTATTTCACAGCTCATCAGAATCCAGTTGGCTGAATGTGTGTGAGAAAACAAGAGGCTAGACGCCTGATTTCCAAACTGCTAAAACTGCAGATTCCAGGGTCCCAGCTCCAGAGATCCTGATGTGGTGGATTGTGGTAGGTGCCTGGTAATATGCATTTTAACAAGCAGCATGAAGTTCTGATGCTTGTGTTCTGGTTTAGTGAGTAATCCAGAGAAAGCCTAGTTTCAGTTTTAACCCACAGATAAAACCTAGGGGCCCTGAGACCCTTTCATCACAGTTAGCTGTTCCACTTGCCTCAGTAATCCAGTCTCTGCAATGGGTTCACCTTCTTCAGAATCTTTTCATCATATGGTTCTCACCACAGAATGCAGCCACGAGAGACCCCCCCCTCCCCAACAGGCACACTCAGGGAGGCCACCGTTCTGGCTAAGAGGTGGTTTTCTTCTTAAGGAGATACCATATACATGTCTTGTACAGAGGGTAGACAAGGCCATCAGGAAGTGACCACATTTGCCATGCAGTAATTCTTGGCCTCCTGGTTTCTGTTGCAAATGATGCCTACAGCTTGTTTACTGCCTCTGGTCTGGTATCCGAGGCTGTCTCAGGGAGGCAGCCAAGGTGGACACTTTGGACAGGGATTGGAATTCAAGCAAGTCCTCCCTGACCCACGGAGAAGAGCGCCCACGGAGGGTGGAGAGAGCATTTGGAAGCATCATGTGCAGCCCTCAGCCTGGTCATGGGCTAGAAGTCAGCTCTCCACGAGAGGTCAGACAAGAGGGAGGGTGAAGCTTACGTTCCTGTCTCCTCCCGACTCCCAGAAAGATTTGGATTCCTTTGGTATTTGCTAAGAGGAGTAGACGTAGGCACGGGCAGCTTTAGAAAGTCAAACCAGAAGTCTCATGAGAATCTAAAACTAAGATGGAAAGTCACAGAAACGCTAGACTATCAAGGATTTATTGGAGACCTGACCTCACTGCCTTGCCAGCCACCCCTCCCAAGGCCACACCTCCACGGAGAAATCACAGCTGAGCGGCAGGATGTCCCTTTCCCCTGCTCAGGATTCAGGTGCTCCTAGGCCTTTTAGCTTTGTTCTTCCTTCGTGAAGCTCTTTTGGATCTGCTCAGAGTGTAATGATGGCTGCGAAACTGTGCAAAGAGGAATGCAGCGCGGCCGATAGCTGGCCGCCCGTCCTCTGGCACGTTTGTTCACATGGGGGCGGCGAAGCCCCTCCGCGCGGGTGGGCATTGATTTTGTAATACATGAGCGACTGCGTTTGTTCCTCCCCTGGAACTCTTGCATTTGGGGAGAGGAGGGGAAGAATGAAAAGGTTTCCCAAGCTCCACAACCCGGAGAAGCCCCTCTCTTGCCAGTAGCCTGTGGATGAGGCTGATGTGTTCCTGTCTCTTTGTGTTGCGTGGGGCGACGCGCGCACATTTCTGAAGGGGCCTTAGTCTAGACCTTCCTGTGGTGGATATTGCTGAAGGACACCCTAAAGAGGTGTCTAAGTGGGCGTTGCTATGCCGGGTGGCTCAGGCACCTTCCAGAGTCTGGTGACTGACATATCTGTAGATGCCGGCTGCCGCCAGCCTGGGGACATGTAATTGGAGTTGGCATTATTATCTAATTGGCTGCTCAGTGTAATTTATTCATTTAATTTGTAAATATGTACTTTACTATATCCTAGCCCCACACAGGGAAGGTTCTCAGAAAAGTTTACCTTCATTTGACAGAGGAGGAATCCCAGATCGCAGGCAGGGGAAGACGCTGGCTCCAGGTCACAGAGCAAGTTTAAGGCTGAGACGGGGCGATTGCTCAGGGAGTGGGAGCCATCTTTCGACTTACCCATCAGAGATTTTGTTCCGTTGAACTATTAAGCGTTTGTTGGGAGATGTTTCCTAAGTGGTTGTACTTATCCTGCTATTCATTCATTTGAATCATTCATTCTTTCATTCAGTCATTCAACAACCATTATTGAGCACCTAGCATGAGCCAGGCACACTGGAGCTGGGGATACAGTGATAAGCAAAGCAGGCATTATCGTTATTCTCATGTAGCTTTCAGTCTCGTGGGACAAACAGACACTAAGCAAATAATGACACGTAACTAATTATAATTGTGATAAGTGATTTGAAGGGAAGAGTTCAGGGTGCTATATAGAGACCTGACCAAGTGTGAGGGTTAGGATGGAACCCTTAGGGTTGGATGTATCAGCCAGGTTAGGTCATGCTTTGCTGTGTAACAAATAGCCCCTGGTCCTCAGGGTTAACCGGACCTATTTGTTTCTTTCTCAAGCAGATCAGGAGGGACATTCTGCTCCTTGTACTCACTGAGGACAGACCAAGAGGGGCTCCATTTCAACCCTGCTTCCACAGTCCCAGGGGAAAGAAAAGTGCTTTAGTGTTTCCTCCTAGAGGCAATTCACTTCACTTCTGGTCACATTTCATCCCCAATTGAAGTCACTTGGCCACATCTAAGTTGAAGGAGGGTGGGATGGGGTGACCCTCCGTGTGTCCAGATGGAGGCAATCCACAATGCCTACCATGCTGATTTAGGGAAGGCTTCTCTGGTTTTGGCAGGGGTCTGAACTTTGCGGAAGAGTTAACCAGGGAAAGGTTAATGTGAAGGAAGAGTGGGGGAGGGGCTCATATTGGGGACAGCCCTGCTGGAGCAGCAGAAAGAAGCTAGAGTGGCTGGAATCTAATCAGCGAGAAGGTGGTTTCCATCCCAATAGGATATGTGGGGACTTGGAAACCAGTATAAGAGTGTTAGTCTATACGCAAGGGCCAGGGAGTTTTACCTGGTGTGTGTGTTACAGAGATCACTTTGGCTTCAGTACAGGAACAGGTAGGCGAGGAGAGAAGCAGCAAGGAGTGGATGCTTCTGCATTACAACAGGCCTGGGAGGTGGGGACAATGCCATTGTATTAAAAAGAAACTGTGGGCAAGAGAGGGGGGTTAAGAGAGTTGGCCAAAGAGTTGCAGCCAGCAACTGCTACAGCCAGGATTTGAACCCTGCCCCTCAGACTCAGGCCTTGCCTGGTCCCCACTAGACCACAGCAGCCTCCTTACTGACATTGGAAGAGTCTTCAACATCTTGTCTCCTGCCTTAGCACCTAGTTAGGCTGTGCTGACATTTGCAAAGCTCACTTAAATTCCATCGAACAGAATTTCTGGCCAAAGCAAGTGGTTATGTGCACATTTTCAATTGCTGAGTGTCTCCTCAGAATCCAGCTTCTGAGAAATCCTCCAAAAGATGACATTTGTGTGTCAACAAGGCTGGAGTGCTGGGAGCATCAGAGAGAAGTATCAGAAATGGCTACTGGAAAAAGCAAGGGAGCTTTTCCCGTGCTGAGCCCCCTTTTCCCAATTAGCATACAAAAACATTTTTAAAGGAATAACCTTTACTAATAAAATGCTATAATCTCAATAAGACATTTCAGCAGGGGAATTATTAGATATTAATTCATGCCTCGTTGCACTGACAGCTCTCGGCCGTCAACATGAGCCTAATAGCACACTAGGTGAGAATGAATATGCCATAATTCACGCTCTGTCATGTGTTATTGCTTAAATAAGATACATGAAGAATAACCTATTCTGGCGAAATAACTGGATTCTCAGAGTTCTCCTGGCCAAGTTATAAATAGTTACATTAGGATCCAGGATTTTTTTGTATTACTAAATTTGAAATAAATTGCATATATGTATTCGCATCTGTAATTACTGTGAACATTTTTCCTAAGTACTAAATTAAGTTCAGTCATATTCCATGTTTTAAAATTGAACTTAAGCAAAATCACATAATTTTCTTGAGACCAAAATAGAAATTTCTTCCCTCCGTATATAATTGCATCTGGGGCTGCGGCGTGCTGTAGCGCGGATGGACCACAGCCTGGGAGCAGCAAAAGGGGCCTGACTTAGAAGGTGCCAGATAGAAACGGGCGGGTGTAAGGGGCCTGGAAGATGTTCTGTTTGTGTTAATGAAGAGCTTGTGTCTCTTTGGACAATTATAGTTGCTCACGAGGGCCTACTGTTTTCCTAGCAAAGGGAGAGTGGGTGAAGTGGGAGGAATCACTGTCCTATAGAAGCTCAGAGCCTCCTGGATGCGACATTATGGATGTAGGTAATAAACTAACCTTGTCTTCAAAAGGTAACATAGGAGAAAATGCCAGGGTATGATGAGGACAGCCACAGAGCGAATTGAAAGAATGCTACGGGAAGAGTGGTAGAGTTGCAGAGTTATGAGCTAAGTCACTCGTGCATTCATCATGTTTATTGAGCACTTACTCTTATGCCAGTCCCTGTGCTGGGCGCTGAGCACACAAAGAGCTGGCGGTCCGGTGGGGAAGATGGACACTCATCTATGAGACCACGGCAAAAGCAATCAAAAGCAACACGGCACAAGAGCTCCAAAGGGAGCTGTGCCTATCTCAGCCTGGCACTGGGAAAGCTGGCAAGAAAAGCCTCGTGGAAGAGGTGATGTCTGAGGTGACTCTTTAAGAATGGGGAGGAATCAGCCAGTAGAAGAATCGGGCTCAGGGTGAGATGTGATAGATATTAACAGAGGAGACTCGAGTGGAGGCCAGATGGTAGACGATCCTGCAGACTATGGTAAGAGGCTTGTATATTATATTAGCCCAGCATGGCTAGATTTTGCTTTTAGATCCAGCTGCCAGAGTGATCTGTGAAGCTCATATCTGGGAGGGCGAGCGGGGAAGCAGGGAGACCAGGCAGGAAGCTGTTGGTTCAGTCCAGGAGAGAGGGTGAAGGCCAGGCCTGGAGCAGAGGGAATGACAGTGGAGAATGGGTGTTCAGGAGGCCAAGAAGACATGGAGAGACCAAGGGGAGAGAGTGAGGTTAGTCTGGGACATGATGTGCTTGAGGGCCTGAGCTCATTGGAGAAGTCAGGGCTGAAGATCAGGACCTAAGAATCATCCACACTTGTATAGCTAGGACGTCACAGCTGGAAGGGTGATTAGAGATTGTCTTATCCATCCTACCACATATTTTATACATGGAGAAACTGTTGTGACCTTGTCAAGATCACAACAGATTCTGGAATCCTTTTCCAGATTCAATACTGCCTTTCAGTGGAAAGTTTTCTATTTGAATCATCAGATAAGAAAGCTGACTATTGGCCAGGTGTGGCGGCTCATGCCTGTAATCCTAGCACTTTGGGAGGCCAAGGCTGGAGGATCACTTGAGACCAGGAGTTCAAGACCGGCCTGAGCAAGAGCAAGGCCCTGTCTCCACAAAAAAAAAAAAAAAAAAATAGAGAAATTAGCTGGGCGTGGTGGTGTGCGCCTATAGTCCCAGCTACTCGGGAGGCCGAGGCAGGAGGATCATTTGAGCCCAGGAATTTGAGGTTGAAATGAACTAGCCTGGGCAACAGAGCAACCCTTTCTCAAACAAACACACACTGACTATGAAAGCAGAGGATGGTATCATAAGTGGAGTACCAGCTTACAACAACGTACCCCAGACTGCAGGCATTCTCAATCAGCAATCATAAATTTTACCATGATCAGTGACTTAATATTTTTAACTGACTCTATTTTTTCCTTTAATAAACTTGTTCAAAAGAGAAAACTTATATCACTTCCATAAATGGAAATTGACCTTCCTCAGCTATAAAAATAAGCAAACCTGAAAATTAACTCCATGAAAATAACAAAATCATAAATTCTAGCCAGATACTGTTGCCCACCAGAGGCCTGTGCTCGCTTTGTTAGACAGAGAGAGCCCCAAGTTCGGGGGAGGAGTTAAAGACACATCAGCACTACATCGAGCCTTTCTGCTTATCTTTGCAGGATTGGAAGAAAGTAGAAAAAGGAATAATTTTCTCGCTGTGTGATTCAAGGTTATTAAGTAGTGTGTCCCTGTATCGCCTACAATATGCCATGCTTTCAGAAATGCTGGGCTAGAAAAAGATGAAACAGAATGTGTCACTTCCACATGCCCCAAAGGTGGGTTACTGCAAGGATTTCTTGATATAAAAGAATGAGAAAATGCCAAGCTAGAATATATTAGTTAAATAACTTCATTAAGGATTCAATCAAACCTATTTCACAGAACTCGTGAGAATGCGTCCCGATTTACCACTCGGGAAACAAAGACGGTCCCTTGACCTGCCCCGTGGCATGGTCATGAGGCTCAACTGAGAATGTCATACGCCCAAGAGCTATGCTTGTGCCAGTGAGCGATCTCTAGAGACGTCTGGATCATTCCTCCAGGCCGCCCCCACTGCAGGAAGAAAACGGGGCACAGCCTCAGAATAATGCCTTCTGGGGGGTGAAGGGGCATCTCAGAGGCACAGCACACACCCTGGCTTGGTCTGCAGCATGCCAAGTATCCACTGGCCCTGAAGTGCATGTCCCCACAAGGGCTCCTGGTCCTTTCTTTGCCTTCCATGCAGCTTAGTTTGGGTCTCACCAAAAGCAGAACCTAAGACAAGGGTACAGGCAATTTATTTGAGAGGTGATCCCGGGAAGCAGAAGTGAGGGGAAGGGAGAATGTGAAAGGGAAGGAGGGAAAGCAAAAAAATTGAGTTGGTGACTGCCATGGGTACCTGGGGCTCTATTGAGCTGCAGGCGGTCTGAGAGACTGGGATTGTCTACAGGCTCCCACCCCTCTGGTGGAAGGTTGCCTTGGACAAGAAGAGATGCCACCGGCACTGGATGTGTTACTGTCTACCACCCCAGTGCTGAAATTGGGTGGGCCCAGGGGACGAGGCTCAGACAACAAAAGTCATGTGTTTTAGCGTGTTCTCTGCAGCCACGAGAAATCTGGGTAGTATAGAAGCCATAGGTAGGCTGTACCCCAAGGAGTAAAGTTTTGTACCTTGCCCCAGGTGGCGGCGGTGGAAGGTGGTTGATAGGAAGAGTGGAATCTTGCGGCGGAGCCCTCTGACCTCTCTCCGCCACGCCCACCAAGCCTTTCTCAAGGAAGCTGCATCGCCCTTCATCTTTCCGGGTGGAGAAAGCTTTCTTCAGCCTGCCAGACCCCCACTGTCTGTTTCCAGTTAACACGGACTTCTTGCTTTCTTTGCTGTACAGCTGGGTGGAGGGGGCTTTTCGAGACCACTGGCTTTCAGGGGCCAGTGGCCTCTTCCCGCTTGTAGTTTGTGATCTGAGCAAGTTGGTCTTGGTGGGGAGCAGAAGGAGAGAGAGGGGGAATTGCTTTCGGGCTTGTTGGGACTCAGGGAGGAGCTGCTTGTGCATCAGCCTCCTTGCCTGGGCCTTTCAGCACCCCGAGGCTTTGGCCCCCCTGAACGTCCATTTTGCTTCAAGCAAGACCCAGGTGGAGACTGCACGCGGTGTGGGGCGGGGGCTGCTGCCCTTTGCAAGTCTGCCTGCCTGCCCCCTCCCCAGCTTGTCTGCAAAGGATGCAGAAATGTCAATTGTCTCCTGGCTGGGTTACTTTGCTAACCCAATCAATCCATATGAAAAGAACAGATTAAATTGACTGATCCTCATATATTTAATGATTGCTGCTGTTTGACCAGGATGCGTTTCTCAGGAAGCTCCTGTCACAAACTATCGATAGTCTTTTAATCCCGAGTTATTTAGTGTCGGGCTGCTTCCTCCCTGAGACGGCCGGTCTCCGGTGACTCCTGAGCCTGCATGGCAGGAACACGCCTTTCTTCACTACTGGGTGATGGGGTTTCATTCCTGGTTTACGGATTCGTCAGCAGATGCAGCTTCTCGCACATATAATTCCATGACTTCCCATCCTGATTTTATAATTTCTAGGGAGGGCTTTGCTGATCAAAAGGGGTGCTATGAAATGCTCAGACAAAAAATAATGCTGTAAATGTGTCACTACCTGCAAGGATATTATGTGTGTCATCATAATATTAGCTACTATTTTGGGAATCTTTGTTGGAGATGTTTTATTTGATTTTACAGTCACAGAAATGCAAAAGGTTGATAGTTGTATTATCTCTATTTGGTGACGAGGATGCTGAGGTACAGAGAGGTTAAGGAACATTCCTGAGGTCACACAGCTAATCCATGGCAGAGCTGGAATGTCAAAAGACTGCTCATTCTGAGTGACTCCCCACGGCATGATTACAATAAACTCAGGTCCTCTACCGAATGCTGTGTGAGATGGCCAGATGCCCTGGAACAAAATGTGATTAGGATGCCAGGCTCAGAATTATGGCAGTTCCAGTCTCCTTTGTCCCTGGGGTTTCACTGTCTCTTTGCAGCCTTTGGAATATACAGTCCCCAAGGCCTGATTGCAGGTGGACCCTCAACTGTTACAGTGAAATTGGAGCAATGCTGTTTCAGTCTGTTTAGGCTACTATGGCCAAGTACTGTGAACTGGTGGCCTAACAACAGAAACTGATTTCTCACAGTTCTGGAGGTTGGGAAGTCCAAGGTCAAGGTGCCAGTAGGTTCAGTGTCCTGTGAGAGCCCGATTCCTCTCACGGATGCAGCCTTCTCTGTGTTCTCACATGGCAGAGGGAAGCTCTCTGGGGTCTTCTATAAGGGCACTAACCCCATTCGTAAGGACTCCATTCTTGTGACCTAATCACCTCCCAAAGGTCTCACCTCCTCTTACCATAACCTTGGGGTGTAGGATCACAACATATGAATTTTAGGCAGACACTACTATTCAGTCCACTTATTCTACCATGTATATTTCTACCTTCTTCTCCCCACCCCACCCCACCCCACCACCTCCTTTTTGCTTTTTTCTCTCTCTCTGCAGCTGAGCACATGGGCCTTCAATATAACACACATTCTAATGCTCAATGTTTTAAACACCTGGTTCATACATTTGCCCAACAACTATTTACCAACCTACCCTAGCTAGGGTACCAACCCTACCCATTTAGCACCTACCCTATGCTGACACTGTGCTAGGACAAAGAGAACGAAGACTGGCTCCTGCTCCCAGGAAACTCAGAGTGTAGTTTCGGCAAATGCGTACAGACACCAGCAGCAGAGTGTAATTCCCGAGACAGAGACCTGGGGCGCCGTGGCGGCACCAAGACAGCGCGCTTAATGGTCCAGGGGTTAACTGTGTAACTTTCCCTAGAGGAAGAAGTGTTCGCACTAAATCTCGAAGAGCAGGTGGCAATAGGAAGTTGGAGGAGGGCTTGCTTTCAAGGATAGCCTGTTTCTTTGGAAGCATGGTTGGTTACTTTCAGCGGTTTAGATTAGTGCATGGCAGTGAGGTATGGTGGAAAGTTGGGTGAAGGTGGGGGGCTGATGAGGACTAGGAAATGAGACTGGCAGGTTGGGCAAGCTGGACTTCCAGCCACAAGGCACGGGGGCTCCAGGGAGGAATCTTAAGCATGGAGCTTATAGCTGAGGAAGCATAGTGTTTGTCGCTGAGAGTGTGGCCTCGAGCGTAGCGGTTCAGGACTCACCTCTCAGTTAAAAGCTGTCACCTTATGTGTGTCTCACCTCCCTAAGTTTCCAAGTCCTCATCTGTCAAGTAATAACCATGTCAGAGGGTAGCTGCAAGGACTTAGTGCCAGAGCCAGGCACATAGTAAATGCTAAATAAACACCAGCCACTTTCATGTTCTGCTTTGCCTTTTAGAAAGCTCCTTCTGGGAGGGATTTATTGGAAGAAATCCAGGCTGGAAGTGGAGAGATAAATCAGGACACTGATAGGGTGAACAGGTGAGAAAGCCAGGAGCCTGAGCTAAGGCATCCGCAGCTGGTGGAGATCTCACTGGGAGCACAGGAAGGGGCAGAGATGGTAAGGAGGGCAGGTTGGCAGTCAGCGATGAGTGGATGCGGGAGGTGGAGGAGTCTAAGAAGACTTTCCCGTCTCTGGTTTGGTGGTGGGGTAGACCGTGATGTCACTCTCTGAGACAGTTATTTGGAAAGGGCCATAGGCTTGGGGGTGACATGAAGAATTTGGACTGGGAGGTGTTGGGTGTGAGGTGCGGAAGGGCCCATCAGTGACGCTGTCTGGGATGTGCGTGGGTAGATGGTCTGGACTCCCCAGAACTTTCTTCTCCCAAAAGGACTGAAAGCTCCTCCTGGCTTTTCCATCTCCCAGAGAATGTCCCTCAGAGCAGGGCCCGGAGAATCCTGCCCGTCCTTTTCAGAGACTTTTAAAGGAACTGAGAGTCCTCTCTGACCGCTCCTCGGCCCAGGGCTCGCTCTCTCTGTCTCTGCCCTGGACTCACGCAGCATGACTTCTTCTCTAGCGGTCATTTTGTCATTGCTGCCCACTGGGGATTTGATATACATGTGCCTTGCGCATGTGTGACAAACTCCGGCCGGCAGGACGACTGCTTTCCTCTCCCATCCCCTTCCCGGCACGGGGTGGGATCTCTTGCTGACTGACTTACTGAGGAGTGGATTCCGCCCCCACAGAGAAAGTTCTGGGGTTTCTGCTTTGTCCTCTGTATCTGCGGAAATGGAGACCTTGCTCTTAACCCACATGGAAGGAGACACCTGCTTGTCACAGGGCGGATGACCGTGTGGTGTCCCCTCACCAGGCAGGCACTTTGGTACCTGAGCCCTGACTCCTGGTCCGTGGACACATGGTGGCAGAGTCGCAGGCTCTGAGGAGGAGGAAACCATGGAAGAGCTGGCTCTTTTAATGGCTTCAGCCCCCGCCCCCACACAGGACTCTCACTGCTCCTGCCCCTCCACATTCCTGCCTGGGCACTTGGCCTATGGACTAGAAGTAGATGGAATGAAATGCCAAGCTTCTTTAAAAGCTTCTTTCTTTCTTTTAAAAAGAAAACCACACACCCCCAAAGATTTGACCTGGGGATGGTCCAACAACAGGCAGGAATGGTCTGCTCGCTTTTGCTGGGCTGAGCACGGTGGCTGCCTGAAGCCTTGAGGTCCCAGAGTCCCCGTCTGCTACTGGGGTTTGCCAACCACTTCTCACTTCACTTGGGTTTATCTTCGTTTTGCTCACAGGAAGCCACAAACAGGAGTGGTGTGAAAAGCGTGAGCGAATAGGCTCTGCTCTCCCCACCACCGGTGCTTCAGCTGAGAGGCGAGTCTGGATTGAGAGGGATGCTGGAGTCGGTCCCTTCTGCCTATGAGTGTGGCCCCATTGGGCAGTGTGGGACAGCTCTGTCCCCTCACCTTCGGGGAAAGGGAGGGGTTCTGTTTCTTTCTAAGCAGGGACTTTACCCTCCTTCATTAACCAGAAGGTTGCTAGGCAACCTTCCAGCCTGTTCCCTTGTCAAGGCCTGAACCTTCCTGTCTATAAAATGACGGATTCGATTAGGGGATTCCTATCAGGGGACTTTGCATATCTAAACTGACAAGTGAGAGAAGGTTGGTGGCTTCTAGAGACCTCATTCTTCTGGCTTTATGTAGTGGTGACGCCAGGAGTGACACTGTGGGTCCCTTGGAGGGTGTGACGTTGCTGTGCTCCAAGCCCCCCTCTTCCGCAAGGTCCGCCCAGATCATTAGCAGTGGGCCACCCCCTTTCCCCGACTTTTGCTTCCATAAGGAATTCTGTAGACAATTCTCTGTGTATAACAGAGTTTCTCCACTTCAGCACTATTAACACTTGGGGCGCATCATTCTTTGTTGCCCTGAGACTGTTCTGTCCCTTGTAAGAAAGAAGTTTAGCAGCATCCCTGGCCTCTACCCACTGGATGCCGCTAGCGGCTCTCCCAGTTGTGGCAACCAGAAACATCTCCAGACGTTGCCAAGTGCTCCTTGCAGGGTGGAGGAGTGCAAAGCTAGCCTTGGTTGAGAACCACGGTCCATGACACTATCTCGCTAGGCTGCACTTACCATCTGTCTCTTGTACTAACTCTGGGCAGAAGCTGTGACCATTCATTTCTGCGTGACACAGTAGACACGTGGAAGTAATGGCCCTGGTGAGGGACATAGTAGGTTTCTGGGCCAGATGAACTTTTTGTACTTTTGCATCATATAGGAAGATAGAGGTGCTCAGAAAATGTTCATCTTTGCTTATTTATCCCTCTCCTAGTGCCTGGCGCTTAGTAGGTGCTCAGTAAATATTTGTCCGTGGAGGTGGAGTGAGTGTTCTCTTCTCTCTGTGCAAGGAGGGTCCGTGCTGCAAATACTCACTGCCCTTTGAATTCTAGTGTAAGTTCTAGAAACATCAGCCAAAGGGGCGTGAGTGTACAATGTTTGTGGGCAAAGTCTGAATCAACCTCTGAATCATCCTGTCTCCATTCAGTTCTGTTTTTACAAAGAGAGTTTCTTTGAAACAGATGGGACAATAATCTCCTCTCCAAATCAATCGTTTAATCACGCATCAATCATCGTAGTCATTTAAAACCTGAAACCGCATCTATACACTCTGGCCATTTCCCGGCCCAGGTGTGAACCCCAGGAACGGCCAGGGGAAATATGCGAGCTTCGGCCAGTCATCTACCTCGAGATCAAATGTGCTCTGAGGATGGGGTAGCATTACTATTGTGCCTGGATAAGAAGGTCCCCATTCCGGGCCCCCACCCCACAGCAGGGGGGGAAGAAAAAAGAGCTTAATCATTAATAACACTAACTTGCATTTCTAGAGCCTTGAAAATGAGAATTTTGCCCTTTTTTTCCTGAGAGTAAATTGGGTCAGAGTGTTCCCAGAATTTACATTTCAATTAAAAATACAATAATAACACATTGTGCTAATAGTGAATGATTCCGACTCAGGGGAAGATGACACCACCCGCTACTTTGTTAATGAAAAGCCCCCTTCATAAGGACGGGCCACACATCAGCGGTAACAAATCTCCTGTCTTGTTCTGGGTGGAATGGGCAGGGAGGGGCGGGGCTGGGGGAGGTGAGGGACCCGCCACCGCCCTGCTGGGGCTTTGGCGGGGGGTGCGGGCAGGACGGCTGCCCAGAGCTCTGCGTCTGTCCCCAGGACTAGCTTTGAAACCAAACCTGACTTTGTTTTTAAATCAAGGATTTGCAAAATTAAATCAAGTGAGGGTTTTTCTTTGGTTTGCTTCCTTTGGAGGTTTGTTGTTTTCTGCTTTGCTAAGGCAATAGCTGATGACATCAGGGAGCCGCCACAGACGCCCCCACGCCCAGACCTTTGTGAGTGGATTGAACTTTAAAAACATCTCCCATTAGCCTCTAAGGCTGGAATCTGATGGAAATTTCAGCCGGGCGCTGCACCACAACCTGAGTGTCTGGCTTTGCTGTTTCTTTGAGAAAAAGCCATTGGCAAGCCCAGGATGGCGCCTGTGACGCTAAGTCTGTGGCTCTTTCCGAGAAGGGCCCTGCTTTCCCGATTTTTTGAGCTGGTCTCCAAATCCCTCAGACTCGTGCCTTTACCCAGGTGCCTGGAATGTGGGAAAGTGAAAGGGACCATGGCCCCAGCCGAGGAGGCCTGCTCCCAGGAGCACTGGAGGAGCAGGCTTTGCCTCAGCAGGTATGGGCTGGAGATTTTTGCTTACAGATGGTTTCTGAGAATAAATAACCTGGTCGGTTCTGTTTTCATCAGAAAACAAACTTTATATTTGGGAGAAAAGAATATCACTCAGCAGTCTCCTTCCAGGAGGGAGGAAACTTCAACAGCAAGTGCGTGAGCGGCGGGGCTGGCAGCCCCCCAGAAGCCGCATAGATGGGGACACAGACCCCAGATCAGGTGGTTCACGGGCACCCTGGTGGCCTGGTGTCCCCATTTGTCCCATCGGGGCTGGGCCAGGTAAATTGAGGGGAAACATCCCAGAACATGTTAAGTGCAAGCAGCAAATGTGGCCGTTGCCTTCCACCGTGTATCATGCAAAATCTTTCAGCAGATTTGAAACTGTATGTCTATATACACTGAAGATAAAATTCCTTAAATCCCCAGGACACTGGAAACTTGAAATGGAAAAAAAAAAAAAAAGTGCCTGAAACATCTTTTGCAGCCCAGCTGAGGTGGGGACTGGCCTCTGTGCTGCCCTGAGGCTGGGCCTCTCTCTCCCGCTGTTTCTGAATCGCTCAACGAAGACAAAGGTCACCAAGGTTCAGGTCCTCAAGTTTTGAGGTCTAATCATTATCAGAGTGTAATTATTTTTCCCTGATAGTAACGCTGCTTAATACTTACTCTATCCCAAAATGCAGACCAAGGTACCGTGAGTATAGATAAATGCAGAGGTGGCATTCATTAACATTGGTCAATGATTCCTTAATCGTCATCTTTAAGATCCCAAACCACACCCCCTCACTTGGCCTGGGCCCTGAGAAGCCAGCCACACCTGGCTGTCCACAGCAACGTGACTGTCTATCCCCTGTCTTCCTTAGCCTGCCTGCCTTTCCGAGGCTGCCCTGCCCAGCCAGGCGGTTGGATGTTTTATTGCAGGAACTTCCCCAAAGACCCCTCCATTCTTCAGGGAACCCATCAACAGACAGTGTGTGCCCTAAGATTTCTTTGAATACAGCCTCTCAAAATCCTTGCCTTGCTGCTTCCACCAATTGTGATTTTATCCAGTCCTAATCGAGTCCCCGCATTGAGAGACTCTCAGTAAATTCTGACCTCATTTTCCCACCATGAGAAGACACTCCACAAACCTTGTCAAGGGTGCTGTCTCCCTTGCTGCGGTAAGAGACAAGCTCAGCTTTGTCTTAGCAACGGTTGGATTGATAATATTTGGTGAGCCAGCTTTGACACTTTTCTGTCTTTCTGATCACCCACCTGGCAGAAGTCTCCAGGGAGCACTAGATTGTCTTTGCTGTCTCTCTTATTTATTTATTTATTTTTTTTGAGATGGGGTCTCACTCTGTCGCCCAGGCTGGAGTGCAGTGGCATCATCATAGCTCACAGCAACCTCAAACTCCTGGGCTCAAGCAATCCTCCTGCCTCAGCTTCCAAGTAGCTGGAACTACAGGTGTGTGCCACCATGCCCAGCTAATTTTTCTGTTTTTTGTAGAGATGGGGTCTCACTATGTTGCCCAGGCTGGTCTTGAATTCCTGCCTCAAGCGATCCTCCTGCTTCAACCTTCCAAGTTGCTAGGATTACAGGTGTGAGCCACTGTGCTGGGCCTCTAATTTCCTTTTTAAGTAGAAATCAGTCCTCAGGCCTTCAAACAGGCCACAATATCCAGTGAAAATTCAATCAGATTGTTTTGTGTTAATCATATTTATTTTTAATTCCTTTAAAATATTGTATCACAGTACGACATAACCGTTGCTTAATTCCCAGCTGGATAGTACGAGGCTCATGCTGAACAGCAGGCCCCTGGGCTTGGCCCACCCACCCCAGAATGCCAATTCCCTCAGCAACCACTGTCCATCCTTACAGCTGTTTCTTCTGATTTTTTTCCATCTGTACTTTTAAATGATATGCCTATGCTACTACTTTCTGATTTTCTTCACGCCACAGGTAGATATTATCAATTTCCAAATATAAATGAGTGGTCATGTCTTCTTCACATATATCTCTGCTCTCTCCAGCTCCCCACATTAGTTTTGTTGTATTTTTTCTATGATTAAATCCAGATGTAGTGCTTCATTGTGATGCATGGGTAAAGACTACTCCCAGCTTAGCTGAGTAGTGTCTCAGGATGTCATTTGTTCCTGGCCCCTGACTCCTTTTGCTTGGCTTCCTTTGACCATGGGGGTCACTTTTCCCACACCCTCCATGAGCTCTGTACAAAGGCCTTCAATCCAATTTTACACCTGGCCACCCCCATCAGTTAGCCTGTCAGCTCCATTTTTCCTGGAGACATGTCTCCTGGCGCTGCTCATCCTACACCCCATCTGATCTCTGGGCCGCCTCTGCCCACTGCCCAGCTGTCATCAGGGCCTCCCCTTGCTGCTGTCCTGTGCCACGGCTCCTGTGCCCTGGGTATCATGTCTTTATCTTTCTTGATTTACTCCTTTGTTTTGGTGGAGCACATCCTGTGATATATTCCTGAGAAAGGGTGTTTGGAAGCAAAGTTTCGACACCTTACATACCTTAGACAAAATGTGTCTATTATTCCATTATGTTGAATTGATAGTTTGGCTGTGTTTAAATTCAGGAGTTGGGGTAGTTTTTGCTCCAAATTTTAAAGCCACTATTCCGCTGGCTTTCAGAGTTGCTGAGGAAAGTTTCACTGATTTGTTTCCAATTTCTTACATATGAGACCTGGATTTTTGATCGTGTTGTTGTTTTATTCTGATTGTTGTTTTCTCTCTGGAATATTTTGGGCTTTTCTCTCTATTCCTGCTGTTCTGAAGTTTCATGCTGATATCCCTTGGTGTGGTTGGTTGTTCCTTCATTCTGTTAGGTACTTGGTGAGCCTTTTCAAGCAGAACACCAAAGTCTTTAGTTTCTGGAAAATTTTCTTGTATTATTTCTTTAATCGTTTCCTTTTCTCTGTATCTTCTATTTCTGTGTCTCCAGAATATCCATTATTCAGATGACAAACCTGAAACAAACCACTCGTTTTCTTATCCTTGATCTACTCTCCTCCATTTTTTTTAAAATCTTTTTTCTTATTCTCTGGGTGTTTCTTTTTATAGTTTTATGCTCTATGCCATGGATGTAATATTTTTTCTTATTTGAGTTTGTCAGAAGCTGCAGTGGCCACCGATGTCCCTTTGGGCCTTACCATTTTCATGCACGCAGACCAACATCCCATGTGATCCCCAGGTAGGAAAACACTGACAATTTTATTACTATTGTTAGTTGCATCTTCCACTTTGACAATGTGTCATAAAATTCTTTTGATGATGGAAGGTCTGATTTCATTATTTCAGCTTCTTCTGGGAATGGAAAAGAGTGGTCCCTGGCTGGGGATGGGGAGAGGGAATCTAGGGTTCTGTCAGTTTCTAATTCAGACTTTCCATCAGTCCTCCTGGTTTCAGCCCTGCCTGAACTCTTATCTGGCTGGAGACTTTCAGCAAACCGTTGCTCAGAACAGCTCCATTCTTTGCTCCCTTTCCCCCAGGCCTAGATGTCAATTAATCTTAATCCATTTTCTCACGAGCCTCTCCCTCCCCTAAATTTTGTTGACATCTGTCATTTGCTCTCTGCTCCTCTTCTGTTCTTTTTGGTCCTGTGGGTTTGTGCCTTTTTCTTTTTTATCCCTTAACTGTCATTTTATGAGGGTTTCAGGAATGAGCAGAGGAAAATGTCTGTGTTTAATCCACCATGAACTCCCATTGTGCTTATTTTTTTATAGTCATAGTCTATTTATGGCACGGGGTATTGGATTTCCAGTTTGGGCAGTGATAAAAAGTTTTCTTTAAAATAAATATGATCTCTTTTTTCCTACAAAGTGATTTGATTCCATGAAAAATATTATAGAAAATGTGGAGTAGGGCCAAAATCATGATGGTACGAAGAAAAAGACAGGAATTTAGGATATACTGAATCTTGCTGTGCAGACAAGACAGTATTATCTGTGGGGCTCTTTCCTGGGACGCCACTGGGATGGACGCTGACTCTGCTGCTGAGGTGCTCGCTGAGTTCATGACGAGAGCTGGCAGCCATGCCCTGTAAGGCAAGGCTGGAGTAGGTCTGGGAATGTATGACGCCTAACATTTTACCCCAAACTAATCAGGATGCATCCATGAGGAAAGATGTTGGAGTTGGGAGCACAGTCAACGTGAGAAAAGGTGGTTTCTGGCCACTTAGGATGGGTCACTTCCCGGTTATCTGGCCCCAGGATCAGCGTGGTCCCTGTCCTGAAGGGCTCCATTCACTGGGAAAAGGAGGGATGTGCCCAGAGTCCCGCTAGCAGTAGTCCCTGGACACATTCAAGGGTCAGAGTGGACTGCAGAGGTTGGTGTAGGGGCTGCTTCTGGCTGGACCTGGTGCTTCTTCATGACCCACCCTGCTGCCCTGGGCAGCTGACCAGCGGCATGGGAGGTGCTGACTGCAGCCGGCTCCCAGCAGCCCTTTCATGTTTCATTTTCACCAGCATCTCAGCGCATGAGGCCGCATCTGCTACCTCTACCAGCAGGAAGCCCCCGCCGTGTCGGGTGGGACCGGTCTCCTCTCTCGGTTATCACCTTTCAGTCCTTTAGCAGGGTGGAAATGGGCATTTCACCTCCACCCTGTGTCAGTAGACGCCCAGAAGTAGAGAGCTGGCTGGGGATTTGCTTGTGCTGTTTGGGCGTGTGGCGGAGCGATGAAGGGGCATCGATTAGTCTTTGTGTCTAATGAAAGGAAATCATTCCTGCAGCTGCTGAGGTTCTGGCTGCTGATTGCCTGGGGGTTATTTGTTTATTTAAGTGAACAAAGTAATGGACAGTGCAGATGTCTGAAAATTGCCTGGGTTTGTTCCCTTTTTGCTCACCTGTCCCCCCTGGGTACCATTACTCTCACGCACCTACTGTGCGGGTGACTTTGCCAATCTGTCTCTGTTAGGTCAGATCAATCAGCTCCAGGCTGGGTGACGGGAGCAGAGAGAGAAGGAGGGTTTCTGGATCTTCAGGCAGAAGTTGGAGAGCCAGGGAGGATCCCAGGATCTGGACCTGAGCTCTAACTTGAGAATATGCAATTGTCAAAGCAGCGACGGCTCCAGCCGGAAGCTTAGACTTCAGGGTAGAAAGGGGAGGCCAGGTGGACAGGGCTTCGTGTTGTCTTTATTTCAAGATAACAGCTTTGTTGTTACATGCTTTATATGTTAAGTTGCAGAAAAAGATTTTGTTAGACAAAAGTTACTATAAATAGATTTGAAAACCACTGGCCTGACCCAACCTGCTCGCTGTACAGAGCAGGTGACTGAGGCTTTCAGAGATGAATGTTGCCATGCCTTCGGCCTGGGTTTTGGCTTAGGAAGACGCAAAGTGTGGGTAGGTTGTATTTTCCAAAAATGACCTTAGTCATATTTCAGGTCCCACATGCTCTTTCCAAATTTTGCCATTCTGCATCAAGATAGGGAGTCTGTTTCTCCTGTCCTTGAGCCTGGGCAGGATTGCAAGATGATTCCACCTCCTGCAACAGCCTGAATGCAAGCCATACCCACCTGCCCGCCCACCTCTCGTGTAAGAACTTCCCAGCTGAGCCCAGTCAAACCCCAAGCGTATGAGAGAGAATAACAAGTCGTTGTCATTGCTCTTAAGAGCTATTCTGTGGTTCATCATTCAGTGAGAGATTCCCAGAACAAGACATGTGCCCACGGCAGAGTGGAATGATCAGACATCTTTACCGCTGGAGGAAAGATTTGGGATCTTCCCTGTTCCCCATTTTCTCCACTGACATCGAAGAGATCTGTCCCGTAGAGACCTGGTCAGTCTGGAGCCTTGGCCTTGGCCTTGACAAATGAACTCCTTCTGTGCCGTTGCTTGTTTCAAAAGGAAAGATGTTCAAAGGGTGGGAGCGAACACTAGGGAATTGGGGGGTGGGGGGTAAACCCACGTCAGAGCGACGTGGGGGGGCACTGTGGAGGGGTGGGATATGCTTGA
>CAUYRT010106457.1:0-15684 GCA_963574885.1 Lepilemur ruficaudatus
TATAGAAAAAATTAGCCGGGCATGGTGGCGCATGCCTGTAGTCCCAGCTACTCAGGAGGCTGAGGCAGGAGGATCTCTTGAGCCCAGGAGTTTGAGGTTGCTGTGAGCTAGGCTGACGCCATGGCACTCTAGCCCGGGCAACACAGTGAGACTCAAAACAAAACAAAAAACAAACAAACAAAAAAACCCCACTATACTGTGAGGCACTGGAATACATTCTTGCCCTAAAGGAATCTAGTCTACTGGTGAATGTATAATTAGAATATAAGATAAGAATTATAATAGAGGTATAAGTGGTATAGCTATGGGCTCACAGAGGAAGGAATGTTTATTTGGGGTGAGGAGAGCTTTGCAGAGGAGGGGATATTTGAAATGGGTTTCAGAGTTCTAGTGGGAGTGGCTAGGGCCTGAAATTGAAGAGTGGCAGAGGAGGGGGAAGCAGAGGACAGAGTTGGATGAGGGCTGGGCAGTGGGCACGAGGTGGGGAGGGGTGTGGGCTGGCTTGGGGGCCAGGAGTGCTGCTTAAGGGTAGGAAAGGGAGAGGGCAGACCTGGGAAGGATGAATGAAGAGTTCTGTTTCAGACACTGTATCAATTAGGAGTGATTTTGACTGCACATAACAGATTACCCAGCTACTAACGGTTTAAATAAAGGGCTTATTTTTCCCCCATAACAAGCAGTCTGGAAGTGGGACAGGAGCTCAACAGTGTCACCAAAGGTCCAATGCTCCCCACCTCTCTGCTCTACTGTCCTCAGGACCCTGGTTAAAGAAGGCTGCCTGAGCCACAGAGCTACGGTCAAGCCACCGGAGCCACAGGAAGGAGGGGTGGGAGCAAAAGGGCCTCTCCTGCCAAGACTCCCTTTTTATCTGGTAAGAAAATCTTTTCTAGCAGCTTCCCAGACCACTTACCCTCAACAAACGGAACCCTTTCAATGTCCATGTGTCCATTGCTACACTCATATCTGCACAGGAGAAGGCAGTGCTCTGACTGGGGCTGGGGCTGGGACAGGGGCCTACATCCCCCCAGCCAAAGGAAACCACAGATATGTTCTGCTCCCCAAAGGCACTGGAGTTCAGTTGGCCTGGGAGCAGGGGGTGAATGGCTTTTGGGTAAACAGTGAACCGTGTGTGCCACAGACATGTTGCATTTGAGAGACCAGTGGAACTTCTAGGTGGAGGCATCCAAGGGCCAGTGGGAAGTGAGAGATCTGGAGCTTGGGATGGTGAGAAGCTCCAAACAATCCTCGCTTTGGGGTCTAGTGGTGAACTTTGAGGCTCACGGGAAGGGCTTCTCTTAGCCTGCGATGCTTCAGGCAGGGAGGAAGAGCAAAGTGGACACAGGGCCAGGAATCCCTTGCCTATAATTTTGACTGGAGAGAAATCCCTGCTTCAGCCTCCAGGGCTGGTGAGGGAGCGGCAGGAGGACGTCCACTCTCAGTGTAGCTGATAAACCTTTTTTCCACCCCAGCTATGATCTTTCACCACAACACAGTATAAGAGCAGGAATAGATATTTATGTTTCAGAAGCATTACTTTTATATAACTTTTTTTTCTGATTATAGAATGAATACATGATCGATGCAGAAAACTTAGAGAAAACACAAATGAAGAAAAAAATCACCCATAGAGGTTAAGTCTCAGGAGCAAACACATTTCTTGATTCTTTTCCCATGGCTCTGTAATTTTTTATGGTAAATATCTTTGAAAGGTTACAGTTTAATGCCCATGTTACAGCCAGCTTGGAATCCCTTACATTTGTGTAACATTTTATGACCATGCAGTGTTTTCAGTTGTACATTTTATCACATGCCATTTAGTCTTTATAGACTCCTACACACTGTGAGGTAGGCAAAGGCAGGAGTTACGTTTGTCCCTAGTGACCAGGTGACAAAATCGAGGCTCAGAAAGGTGATGGTATTCAGAACTCAGATGGGTACCCTTGGTGGGGCTTGGGTCTACACTATGTTATTCCTTCCACCCCCGATGCCCAGCTGTCCTGGAAGGAAAGGAAGGGCCCTGGCACTCAGTGCTGTATTTGCTGTGAGCAGTGGAGGGAGTGTGACTAGAGAAGGAGAAGGAAGGGACTAGAGAGGGGGCAAGTCCTCCTAGAACCAGAGCGCAGTGGGTGGGGGAAGGAGGAGAGGGTGGTGGGAGGTCCTAGAGGGAACCTGAGGGGTTAGCGGGACAGGCTCTGAGATGCAGTCCCCCAGGGCTTAAGTATCTGGGCCTGTCCCTGCAGGTGGTAGATGTTCAGATACTGGCTCATTTGTTTGTTTGTATAGCAGTGCTCTGCTGGGCCAGGTGCTACCGGATGCCAGATAAGGCACCCTATGCACAGGGAGACAGCGCAAAGAGATCTAGGTTTGAGTCCCAGCTGTGGAAACTTGGGAAAGTTACTTAACCTCTCGGAGCCTCAGTTTTTCCATCTGCAAAACGGGGTCAAGACTATCTTTTTTGTGGAATTATTATAGGGAGTAAATGAAATAATGGATGTGAGGGGCCGGTGTTAAGCCCGGGAGTAGGTTGTCTATAAGCACTGTGTGTAAAGGTTCTCTCCACATGGTCTGGGCTCTCTTGGGCCGCCTGGAGGTAAATGTGCTACTGGAAGCGAGAGGGGGAGGTGGGAGGAAGAGCCCCAGCAGCACCAATGTTTGCTGTGCCAGGCAGTGTGTGAAAAATGCCTGAGGGATGTGGCAGCCGAGGGTGCCGGGGTCCAGTGAGGACAGAGAGATGGGCGGAGGAAACAGCTTTTGAGGCTTCCGGGTGGGGACAGTGGGCAAGGGCATGGCACGTCCAAAGGAACCCTGCAGGCCACACTGCCCTGCACTTGCAGGGGTGAGGGGAAGGAGGCGGGGAGGACCTGTCCGGTAGAGCCCGTTCTTCCCTCCTCCCTGATCCTTCTTCCTGCACTATCATCCGCTTCACCCTCTCCTGCTCTCCTTCTTTCTCATGGCCTTGGCATCGTCAAGTCCACCAACCATGCCAGACGCTGTCGAGTCCTGGGGATCCCGAGCTGGGTCTTAAACAGGAGTCGGAATTAACTAGGTAATGGTGAGGGAGGGCACAAAAAGCACTGAAGGGAGCCACAGCTTGGGGAGGGGGGAACAGGGCAGGGGCCAGGAACCACTGAGAGCCGGTGGGTCAGGTGTGTACAAATGGCTGGAATGCCAGGCGGAGCCTGGGAGGTACCTGGGGGAGGCACACTGCACCGCGGGACTCAGAAAAAGAGCTCCTATCACGGAAGGATTCCCCATGTCTGGGAGGTGGTGGACTTCAGGGGGAGGTCCCTTGGAGACTGGGCTTACCGGGATATTGGTTCTGAATGGCCTGAGGGCATTCCAGATTGGGCTGGAGAAGGGCCCTAGGGCCAACCTAGGTTGGCCTCAGAAACAAGCTGAGGGGGGTGTATTTAACTAGGGAACCCTAGGCCCTGGAAGGCAGAGAGAGGGGAAAGGTTTAGAGACCCAGGAGTGGAGACTGGGCAATTTGCCCTGGGAATAGTAACAGCATCAGCTCGCATTTATAGAACATGTTCTCCATTCAGGGCTCATTTGAAGTACTTTGCATACATTAATGCACTTAATCTTCACAATCACCATAAGAGATAGGTAGTATTATTATCCTCATTTTACAGATGAGCAAACTGAAGCACAGAGAAGCTAATAATGTCCCTGAGGTCACACAGCTAGTAATGATGAAGGCAGAATTGGAAACAAGACAATATGGCTTGAGAGTGCTATTTTAACCACTGTGCCATACCATCCAGCTGCTCCTAGAGAGGGACAAAGAGTGGTAGTCTGGGGTGCAGGCCAGTGGGGACACAGACAGATGCAAGACTGTTCTAGAAAAGACCTCTATTGGATGCTTCAGCCATTTGGATGTGGGGAGAGGATGGAGTTGTCTGTTCAGCATCAGGAGCCCTGGTGAGAGGCAGGGTTATGAAAGCCTGAAGATAAAATCCTTGATCCCCAGACCTTTTCTGCTAGAGCTCAGACAATCAGATGCTTCCACCCATGGCTCCTAATGCTACCCGCTTCTCTTAGTTAACATCTGCTGGTTTGCCTGCCCAGCTTCCATTGCCCCTTTTGGGGGCAGAAGCCCTATTTTGGGCAATTAGAGTCCTCCTTAGGCTCTTGCTGAACCAGTAGGGGTGTCCTCTTTTTTCTGGGGTTACTAAGGTGATGAGATGCCAGCTAGAAGCCTATATTTTGCTTCCCTGACAAATATACCTGGCCCCCTTGCTCTTTTATGATACCTGCCTGGACCTGCAGGTGTTGTGTTTTCTCTCCAGCTCTCCACTCTCAGGCAAGGCATTTCCAGGGTCTCAAATCCTAATCCTGTGCCCTATTTCCACTCCTCTCAAAGCTCTATTTCCAGGCCTAGGCCCTAATTTGCAATTTCTTCTCAATCCATTCTTCTGGAGTGCCCAAGCACTTTATTTTTTATTTATTTTTATTTTTATTGAGACAGAATCTCACTCTGCTGCCCTGGCTAGAATGCCATGGCTTAAGCCTAGCTCACAGCAACCTCAAACTCCTGAGCTCAAGCAATCCTTCTGCCTCAACCTCTCATGTAGCTGGGACTACAGGCATGCACCACCATGCCTGGCTAATTTTTCTATATATTTTTAGTTGGCCAATTAATTTCTTTGTACTTTTAGTAGAGATGAGGTCTCGCTCTTGCTCAGGCTGGTTTTGAACTCCTGACCTTGAGCGATCTGCCCGCCTCAGCCTCCCAGAGTGCTAGGATTACATGTGTCAGCCACCACACCTGGCCCCAAGCACTTTAAATTGAGTAGAAACTGAAATAGGACTTCTTGTCATTCCCCCCAAACATAGGTCTGCTCCTGATTTCCCTGGCTCTGTTTATGGTTTCAGTGGGATCAGCTGATTGCCCAGGGCCAGTAGTGAGCCAGTGTCCTGAGCCTGGCCAGTCCCAGCACAGCAGCCCCCAGTCACAGGGACTGCTTTGGGAAAGCTTGTGTAGTCCAAGACTGTGGATAAAGGAGGCTCTCCAAGAATAATTGGGGGGATGGAAGCTGGGCAAGCAAACAAACAGATGTTAGCCAGGAGAGGCTGGTAGCTTGAGGTTTCAGAACGGAGGAAGATGTTTTTTCTTTTTGGTTGGGGAAACCTGGGCCCAGTTTTAGATAAAGAGGAAAGAAGTTATGAGAACCTATGCCCAGGTCACCTGCTTCCCCAGGCCTCACCCAGGTGAAGAGCTTGGGCTTTGGGGAGAGAGTACAGGAATTCAAATTCCAGCTCCATCACTTATTTGGATGTGGCCTTGGGCAAAGCACATCTGTGCCTCAGTTTCCTCATTTATGAAATGAGGGTAATAATAATAGTGCCCACCATAGGATCATGGTGAGGATTAAATGAGATAATATATGTAAAGTACTTGGAAGGGCTGGCCTGTCTGGCATATAGAAAGACTTCAGGATTAGCTATTATTATGGAAATTATTATGATTTTTATTATAGAGAGCTTACAGGGACAGCAACACCTAATCCAACTGGGTCCTGCCCCTGCCTACTGACACAGGACCTCCAGCCCCCTGCAAAGTCCCCTCAATATTGCTGACGGACCCCATAGGGCGTTTCCTGCGGACTCATAAATGTGTCTGGGCTCGCTGAGCGCTGTGTTTTCCTGCTGGTGGGGGTTGGGGCAGCAAGAATCTCTCCCCTCCTGTGTCACCTCTGCTGGGGGCTTCCCAAGAAAGGCTGCTTGTGTTTCCACATGTTATGGAGCTCTTCAGTTTTCGTTCACAGCTGCTTTTATCCATGGGATCCTGGCAGGCCTCCCTGGGGCTGGACTGAGGGTGGGTCTGCATGCTCGCCGACTGGCTGTGCTGTAGTGCGGTTTCTAGTCCTCTCTGCGGATGAGGGCTTTGCCACTGAGCCTTTTGGGAGCTTCCTCAGCCCCCAGCAAGCACGCACCAGTGAGGTGTTCCCTCCTGGCTGCATGGCGATCTGATCCCAGTGGGTGCACAGCCATCAGACTCTGGGGACGCCTTTCCACAGCCCACCCTGAGAGAGTAGTCCAGCAAAGTCCTTCTGCAGAAAGCTTGGGCAAGGCGAGGCGCCAGCCCTGCCCTGGTAGGGGCGGGAGCTGTGGATATAGCCACCAATTTGCCACTACCAGCAGGAGCTGGACTCCTTGCACAGGTTGAGGGCAGGTTCTCTCTCCAACTCTGGGCTGCGCTTAGTCACCAAAGGTCCGGAATCAGGCCCTGAGGTCCCAAGACTCTCATCAAAGCCAGTCATCTGGCTCCTGCTTACACCCTCCACCAGGCCAAGAACATACCCAAGACCCTCCTTTCCTCTGCCTTGTTCCCATCTTTCTCCTGCCAAATCTAAAAAACAAACAAATAAAAAACCCAGCCCTGTGTGTCATTAGATGCACCTGGATACTCTGTAGCATTGGAGAAGGGCAGGCCAGGTGCCAAAGAGGGACAGTGTCAGACCCTAGCCAGCCAGCCACAATGCCTGGATAGAAAAGGTTAATTGATTCCAGAACTGGTAAATCTAGTCTACATTGACAGAGAGCAGTTCAGTGGTTGACTGAGGCGGGGCTGGGGAATGGTAATGGGGGTGGGGAACTGGAAGGGGGCATGAGGGAGCTTCCTTGGGAGCTGAAAATGTGCTTTATCTTGAATGGGGTGGGAGTTACAAGGGGTGTATAATGAATGCATTTGTCAAAAGTCACCATCGACCTATATACTTAAAAGGTGTGAATATTATTAAATGAAAATTATACTTCAGTAAAGGCAATAAAAGTGCAATAAACAAATGACAGTAAAGGTTAACTGGAGACCCCAGTTTGTCAACCAGTGACAGAGACGGTGAGTGAGGAATTTGGGGTGGCATCCCGAGGGCCCTCTGTGGATCAGACACTGGGCCAGGCTGGGGCACTGAGGTTTAACTCCTCTCAGCCCAAAGGGGTCTGTCCTACTCCTGCTGCCAGGAGAGAGGCCTTTCCACTGCCCCACAGCCACTCTGACCCTAGGAACAGGCTGAGTCACTGCCAGGGAACCCTTTCCTTGAGATGTTTCTTCAATAGGTCCACCCAGAGCCTGCTGAATCGTTTCTCGAAGCTGGCCATGTGGCTGGTGGTCTGTGTAGAAAAGGGCTACTGGGAGTGCCTATAAAATAAACATGATTAGAAAATCCAGTGGCCACAGAAGACACAGGGAAAAAAAAATCAAAATAAACAAAATCTCCCAACTATCCCCTCCCCCAACCAACCAGCCTCACACAGAAAAATCCAGATCCCGCAAGCTGGGTGGGATGTGGAACAAGCCTGTTTGGGGCTGCGCCCTTATATATTTATATAAGGGGGTTGGTTCCTCCCTCGGGCGAGTAAAGCAAGTTATAAAATTTGAAGGCACATTTTAAAATTGTTTAAAATCCTCCAAATGTGTTTCCTGTCTGGCACCGTGTATGGGGAGTTGGTAATGCGTGTGCATGTGTGGCCCGGAGTATGTGTTAATGATGGAGTTTAGAGGCAGAGATGCCAGGGAGCCGACGGATCAGGGCGAGAAAAGGAGGCTGTTGTTGGTCGGGGTGTGTGTTCCTAGTGTTGGAATGTGCGTGAAGGGCCCGGGACTTGGGAGAGTGGTTTAGTCTGGGAATTTAGCATCTTTCTAAAAGCCACTCTATTTTAAATCATGAGTTACAGGCCTTCAGGGCTAATAATGCAGGTATATGATTTTTACTTCTGAAGCAAGTAGGTGTGATAATATTTGACAACACATCATAATTAGAGTTAAGCGATCTGCAGTTTGATAAATTGGACGGTGATGGTGAGTCCCTCTGCACATCGTTTCTACCTTTGCTTCAGCTGTTCCCTCTGCCTGGAACACCGTCACCAGCTGTCAAAGTCCTACTCATCCTTCCCAGCCTGGCTCCGTACCACCTCCCCGCAGCGTGAATTAATCACTCCCTCTTCTGGGCCCCTGTGACATTTTGTCTTTTACAATGTTTACTTTGTTCCCTCTCTTCTGAAATTGAGCTGAATATGTGTCCCTTCGCCATCACAAGTCCTTTGAGGACCAGAACTGTGTCTTCTTGGCTGTCGTCTCCCCTGCGGCTTTGTGCTCAGAGTGGGACCTTGGTCACTGTTTATTGAATTAAACTTTTTTTTTTTAAGAGAATTACTTGGCAGAATATAAAGACCCCACATTGACATGGACCTAACTTGGTGTTACATTTTAGGATTTTAAAAAATGTCATATTCTGAACTGTGCATCATTTCATATAGATGTAATTGTGCTCAATTTAGAATTGGTGGCATTCAAAACATAATTTGAAGAAAATGTGGTTTTATTTAGTTGTTGTTATGATACATAATGTCTATCTTGCTAGGAAATCCTTTGTTTGGGGATAGTGTTTATGAGGGACTAGAAGATCTGTGGCAAATTTGTCTTTATTATAAAATTTCCTGGCACTTGATTGATGAAGGATGGTGACACTCCAGCAACTGGGCACCGTTCCCTGCGGTGGTTTCTGGGGATGAGTATCGTGGAACACAAAACTGAGCATGGAAAGAACACTTGATTCATATGAATAATTCAAAGGCACCCAAAATGCCGACTTGTTAAATGGAAATGTTAAAGGGAGTGGCAATCTATAAGTCTAGCTATTGGGTTCAGCTTTCAAAAAATGAATTATAAAGAAGGGAAGAAAGAAAAAATAATTTCAGAGCTTGGTGTTAAATAGTGAGCCTGTACTGGAACAGAACTGGGGCAGATGCCTACGGGGGCTCTAACACCAAGGTGGGTATTTCTTTTGCTTCCCTACTGCCCCCAGGATGTGGTTCGTGGGAAGAAACAGGTGCTTAGGGGCCAGGCAGACCCAGGGTTTAAATGCAAACTAGCAGTGCTCTTGAGTCTCAGTTCTCTCATCTGTAAAGTGAAAAGAATAATAAATACCTCACGGGGATTTGTGACACTCTTGTAAACTGCCCAGCACAGCACCTGGCAGATGTAAGCACATGGGCTTGTTAGTTTTCCCTCTTAGCCTGGTAGGTTCCCCTCCAACCTCTCCTCCCAGCGCATCTGTGCTGCCCTTTCTTCAAGTTTAGGCTGAATGAGCAAATAAAAATATGGGATACCCAGTTAAATTTGCATTTCAGATAAACAACGAATACTATTTCAGTATAATTATGTCTGATGCAATATTTGGGACATACCTATGCTAAAAAAAATTCATTTTTTACCTGAAATCCAAATTCAACTGGGAGTTCTATAGTTTATCTAGCAACATTAAGTTCCACGTCCTCCTGGAAGGACAACTTGGGGGTGGCTCCACCCTCTGAACTCCTGTAGCCCTTCATGACTTCAACACTCGCTTGACATCCAGGAAGCAGCACGATTTTTACCTATTAATAATAAAGTATGACCACTTATTGAGCACCTACGATGTACCAGACACGTAGGAGGAGCTTTATACAGCCGTCTTGTTAACCCTTACGGTAACCCTCCAAGGCTGGAACGGTGTCCTCCTGGAGGCACTGGAGAGTCAGCGCCACCCACGTGATACACAGTGTCATTGTGCTTCAGGCCCAAGTTTCAGGGACTGGACTCCAAAGCCCACACACTGCTGCTCCTGAGGTGAGTGGTGACTGAGACAGCCCCCCCCCCCAGGTCTCTGCCAGTGCCTGGCACACAGTGGCAATCTGCCCAGATTTATGGTTCTGAAGGAGTAGCACCAGGATCAGAATTGACTTGGGGACCATAGGATTGTGATCTGTTTCCCAAGACCTAAACCACATTATGGCAATGACATGGGTTTTCAGACAAGAAAAAGAAAGTTTCTTAATTTCTAAAAATTTCTAGAGGGTTGTTTGCTTTAGCGTGTGGCTAATGCTAGCATTGCTATTTGAAGTATTGTGAAACTGGTTCCTGAGCAAAGTCCTCCCTGCTGTGGCTTGTGATATGGTGTGGTGTGTGACGTGCAGTGTGTACGTGGCGCCGATTCCTATGGGTTTTTTTGGTTTAAGTTTGGGAATGAGCTGACTGAAGCTGTGGTCCTTGTGGAGAGGATGTTAGGCCTAATTAAACAGCCCTTTCTGATGCCTAATCTCCGTGGCTGTTCCTCACCCAGACACAGAAGATCTGGGCAGGAGCCATCATCCTGGGGGGTGGGCGGCGCAGGATAGGTTTATGGTCACCAAATGGAAATGCAGCTCCTTCTGTTGTTTGGATTCACTTGTCATATTAATGCTACTTCCTTGCTTGTGCCTCAAAGTTAGACAAATGCAGGATGGCCAAGCTTATTTAGAAACTGGGACAGAAAGAAGTGACCGTGATAAGCAGGAAGGGATATGGCTGGGGCTATGCTGGAGGTAGGGGCAGACCTTCATCCCTGGCAGGCCAGGGCTGCCCCTTTCCTTCTCCTCCCTCCTGTGTTGATTCTTTTTTTTTTTTTTTTGGAGACAGAGTCTCACTCTGTTGCCCGGCCTAGAGTGCTGTGGTATCAGCCTAGCTCACAGCAACCTCAAACTCCTGGGCTCAAGCAATCCTTCTGCCTCAGCCTCCCAAGTAGCTGGGACTACAGGCATGCACCACCATGCCTGGCTGATTTTTTTCTATATATTTTTAGTTGGCCAATTAATTTCTTTCTATTTTTTTTAGTAGAGACGAGGTCTTGCTCTTGCTCAGGCTGGTTTCGAACTCCTGACCTTGAGCAGTCCTCCCACTTTGGCCTCCCAGATTGCTAGGATTACAGGCATGAGCCACTGCTCCCAGCCTGTTGATTCTTATTCTCATTCTAATTCACATGCATTCTGGGGCGTTGCCTTTATTGGGAGTGGGAAGACTAAGGGAACCAGCACCTTATGGTAACTGAGGAGCAGGTGTCATCCCCACCTGGGACTGGAGACTGACAGGATTAAAGACCTATAAATGGTGGAGCTGGGATTTGACATTAGGTCAGTTTTTTTTTTTTATTTTTTGAAATAGGTTCTTGCTCTGTTGCCTGGGCTGGAATACAGTGGCGTCATCATAGCTCACTGCAACCTCCAACTCCTGGGCTCAAGCAATCCTCCTGCCTCAACCTTCAGAGTAGCTGCGACTACAGGCATATGCCACCACATCTGGCTAGTTTTTTTTTTTTTTTTTTGTAGAGACGAGGTCTTGCTATGTTGTTCAGGCTGATCTTGAACTCCTGGCCCCAAGCAGTCCCCCTACCTTGGCCTCCCAAAGTGCTAGGATTACAGGGATGAGACACTGTGCCCAACCCAAGGTCTGCTTGACTTTAAATCCTCAGCTGTTTCTGCAGTGACACTCAAATCCCATCCTTCAAAGACTTGGAGAAAGAGGAGGGGCAAATCGCTCAGGTCTATTTCTCAAATCCACACTAAACTGACTGTGAACCTTTAGATACAATAGCATGGCACCCCTAAGGATGGGAGAAGAGACCACATTACAGGAGAGGTGAACAAATTTTGGAAGATGGACAGCAAGTAGGGGAGTGGGAAAAGACGTTTTCCCACATCTTCCCATGTTTTCCCACGTTCCCAAAACAACGTGGGACGTTTTGAGAAAAGACGCTCCAAGCCGGGCGCTTGCAGAGTGAAGTCCAGCCAAAAGCTAGTCTGCTGGTTCCCCCAGAACCCGGGGAGGGCTCAGGATTTCAGAGAGTATGGCATCTCTCAAGGCAGGATGTGGTGGGGCTGGAAATGGGGATGGGATCAGGGAAGGGGGACCTAGGGCATTTAGGCCCCCAGGTTTATCCTGCACCCCTACAAGCTAAGCAACCACACCTCTGCAAGCCCTGCCCCATGGCATCGCCCACTGCCCTGAGTACATTCACTCCCTAAGAGATTTCATCAGGGTTTCCGCTGTAAACACCCCTGTAAGCTGACGACTCACAACTTTACATGTAACCCAGACCTCACCCTAATCTTCACACACGTGGATCCACTGCCTACTCCACGTTTCCACTAGGATGTCTAGCCGGCATCCCACACTTAACATGGCCAAAACACGCTCTTGATTTCCACCCCAAATCCATTCCTCCCCTCGTGTCTCCTACCTCAGAAGATGGCACCACCTAATTCCCCAAACAAACAGCAACCAAACCAAACCGGAGTCATCCTTGACTCTGTCCTTCCCGCACCCATTCTCCAATCCTCAGCTGATCCTGCCAGGTCCACCTCCGTGTGTCCTGTGTCCCATCCAGCTCACTGCCTCTACCTCACCACCAGCACCTCTCACCCACCAGGACCTGGTCCGTACCTCCCCTTGGGTCTCCCTGCTTCCACTGTCACCCGAGTCCTCTTCACACACAGTCAAGGGATCCTTTTAAATGTAAATCTCATCCTGTGCTCCCCTGGCCCAACCCACTGAGCTTACAGTGAAATTCAGGTGCTTACTGTGGTCTACCCATCCCTTGGCTCCCTGCCCCCCACCATTTTTCAAACCATTTCTCTTCTTACTCACCGTTCTCCAGCCACAAGGACCTTCTTGATGTTCCTTGACCTTCCCAGCCGTGCTTCAGCTCCCCAAGGTATCCACTTGGCTCATTCAAATGGTGCCTCCAGTGAGAGGTCTTTCCTGATGACTGTAGCAAGCTGTGTAGCCAGCTCACGCAGGTACGTGGACACCCACACCTATTACTTCTCGTCCTCTTGTTTTGTTTTGTTTTTCTTCATAGCACGTGTCACTACCTGAGATACATATGCGTGCACACATACATGTGTTCTTTTCTGTCTATTTTGTTTCTCCCCAGTAAATCGTAAGCTTCATGGGGCAGAGACTTTGTTCCCTATTGTAAAGAATAATACCCTGCCATAGAAATGTGCCAGGTGTATAGTAGGATTTTAAAGAATAGGAGGGGAATTACTCCAGCCTCAGGAACACTAGGAAAGATGGCTTTGAGGAACATACAGATAAAAATGACAATCTGTATGCTGAGTGGTGAAATCACTGCCCACTTCCCCTACCTGTTTCCTGAAAGCCAGGGTTATACTCCCAGGAATAAGATTAGAGGATTCTTCTGGAAAAAGTCCAGAGAATGCTCCCAGACAAAAGGTCATCATTTAGAACAGATGAAAAAGACACTAGATGTCCTTTTATTCTTTTTCCTTCCATCCTTCCTGCCTTTCTCCTTTCTGTAAATATTTATTGAGCATAAACTATGTGCCAGGCTATATTCTAGGTTCCAGGACACTGTCTGTAAACAAAACTGGCAAAGACCCTTGCATGAGGAGCTTATGTTTCCGCGGGGTATGCCAACAGTGTTTTTGTGTCTCTTACAGAAATATGAATGGATAGCCTAGGATTAGCTGGCATTTGACTAAGCCTCCAGTGGGAAGGCTAAAACACAAACCAAAGCACACAAACAGAGGGAAAGGAATCAGAAGGAAACAGAAATAATGTAAGGAGTAGAAGAAAACTTTAAAATGCTCATTAATATTTTTAGAGAGGTAGGAGAGAATTCATGAATGAGAAAAATATTATATTCAAAAATAAAATAAAATTTCCAGAAATTAAAAATAGGTTAGTAAAAACAATTAACCAAAGGAAAGTCTGAGAAAATCTTTAGGAAAACAATAAATAGACAAAGAGTTGAGGAATAAGGGAGAAAAATAGAAAAATTAGAGAATCAGCCCAGGAGACTAAATACCCAGCTAATAGGACAAAGGAGATGGGAGAAAGTTGTCAAAGAAATAATGTAAGAAGCTTTCCAAGAACTGAAATTTTAGAACAAGAGTGATGAAGATTTACATTCATACACATGATCAGGAATCAGTTTACACTCAGATTTTTCAATAGAAACACTAGAAACAGGGAGATCTGAATCAATGACCTTGAAATCCTGAGGGAAAATGTTTCCCAACTTAGAATTCTACCCCCAGCCCAACTAGCAATCAAGAATGAGGTCAGAGCCAGGCACGGTGGCACCCTTGTAGTCCCAGCTGCACAGGAGGCTGAGGCAAGAGAATTACTTGAGCCCGGAAGTTTGAGGCTGCAGTGAGCTATGATCAGGCCACTTTACTGCAGCCTGGCAGCAGAGTGAGACTCCATCCCTAAAGTGTAAATAAAGACACAAATAAAATTTTAAAAAGAATGGGGTTAGGATACCTCCTATGCAAAGTTTCCCAGGAAGCTCTTAGAGATGTGCTCCACAGAATGAGAGGTAAACAGAGAAAGAATGAGACATGGAATCCAGGAAACACAGGAAAGAGGGGAAGGAAATTCCCAGAAATATTGACACAGGGAAGCTCAAGGAAGGCACCTGTGTGCCAGAACCGAAGAACAATCACCCTAGATTAGAGCAAAGGAATGAAAGACTCCTGGTAGGAAGTCCCCAAGAAAAGGGGACTGCTAGACTACTTGAGGTATTTGACTGTGTGATACAGATGGATCTATCAAAGAGTTAGGGATACATTAGTAATAGGTAAAAAAACAAAAAAAAAAAAACAAAAAAAACCACCAACACTATGTAAATAATACAGCAATTTTAAAATTTAAATTCATTTTTGAATAGGTAATACATTCGCATGGTTCAAAAATCAAAATGATTTAAAAAGCAAAATAACTAACTTCATGTCAACCCCCAAACAGGCAACCACTTTTTGTTAGTTTCTTATATAGACTTCCAGTGTGCTGTTTCTTTAAAAATTGTGGTTAAAAAAAAACAAAACATAAAATTGACCATCTCAACCATGTTTAAGTGTGAAGTTTAGTAGTGTTACCTATATTCATATTGTGTTCCAGTGTTTTTTAAATAAGATACAAGTAAATATGCATATACTATATTATCCTTTTCTTGCATATTCTATACAATGTTCTACACTTTGCTATTTTCGCTTTACAATAAATATATCCTGGAGATCTTTCTGTGGAGAGCTTCCTTATTCTTTTGTCTAGTGGCTTAGTGTTCCATTGTGTGTATGTACAGTAGTTATTTAACTAGTCCTCTATAGAAGGACACTTAGGTTGTTCCCAATACTTTACTATTACTATTGTAAATGAATGCCACAGTGAATAACTATATACCTAGTCTCACATGTGCGCACACATAGCTGCAGGACGAATTTCCTAAAGTGGGATTGCTAGGTTAAAGGGTAAATGCGTTTGTAATTTTGCCGATATCTCCAAATCCCCCTCCATGTGAGTTATACAGCTTTGCCTTCCCACTGGCAATGTATGAAAATGTCTGTTCCCTAAAGCCACATCAACAGACTGGGTTGTAAACTTTAGGATTTTTGCCAAGCTGATAAATGAGAAATGCTATATCAATGTAGTTTAATTTTCATTTTTTAATATATTTATGTTTTATTTCAAAATATTAAGGGGATACAAATGTTTTTGTTAGGTGGATAGCTTTTATATTACTTAAGTCAGGGCTGTAAGTGTGCCCATCACCCAAATAGTGTTCACTATACCTGTTAGGTAGGTTTTTAACCTCTCCTCTTCTCCCCCCTCCTCCCTCCTTTTTTTTTTTTTTTTTTTTTTGTGACACTGTCTTACTCTGTTGCACCGGCTAGAGTGCTGTGGTGTGAGCCTAGCTCACAGCAACCTCCCCCGCCTGGGCGCAAGCCCGCCGGCGGCCGCCGCCTCCCCCGTCGCGGGGCCGCCCGGCCGGCGCCCCCCGGCCCGGCTCATGGGGGCGCGCGCGGGGTCGGGGGCCAATTAATTTCTTTCTGGTGGGAGGCGAGCCGGGGTCTCGCTCT
>CAUYRT010106459.1:0-12044 GCA_963574885.1 Lepilemur ruficaudatus
CATGCCTGTAGTCCCAGCTACTCGGGAGGCTGAGGCAGGAGGATCGCTTGAGCCCAGGAGTTTGAGGTTGCTGTGAGCTAGGCTGACGCCATGGCACTCTAGCCCGGGCAACAAAGTGAGACTCTGTCTCAAAAAAAAAAAAAATCCATTATACCTTCTGGGTTTAATACACTAGCAGGTCACTAATAATTCAATCATAAATAAACTTGCTAACATAAACTATGCAAATAACTTGATAATTTTCATAAATTTATTGAGGTATGCAGTTCCAAGTGGACTGTTTTCTTATGGAACTCTAAGCAGCTGCAGAATACTTGGTTCTAATCTAGAATGCAAGAGATGAAGCTGAATTCAGTGAAATCTAAAAAGTTCTACTTCCTTTTTTATTATAAATGTTATATTTGAAGGACTCTGGGGGGTACATGTATTATTTGGTCATATTTCAGCTGAGATTTTAAGACTGTTATGGCGACGAGAACGTAAGAGAGTCGGATAACCTGATTCTAAAACTGGCTGAAGAGCTGACAAGCCATATGACCTTGTTAGTTAACCCCTCTGTAAAATAAGGGGAATAGATTAGTGAAGGTTCCATGTCGTGATGGAAAGAGGATAGATTTTGGAAGCAAATAAAACTGCATTTGTTTCTAGCACCATTACCTACTGTGAGACCCTGGGCAATTTATTTGATGTTAATGGGACTTACTTTCCTCATCAGTAAAATGTTTGTAGCTCCCTAATTATTTGCATAGTATGTAAGCCCCTTAGTTGCCGCTATTTTCCTCCCAAACCAGCCATGACTTATCAGCTATTTCATTGGAAGCCTTGGCAGTACCCTCGGTACCCGACTTCTTGACCCTCTTCTCTCATCTTCCCCTTGGTAAGTTTATCACCGACATCTCTTCATCTCTCACTTCTCACCTTACTTCTCTCCCAAGCTCCAGGTCTATATGCTCACCACTGTATGTAAATATGTCCAACTATATGTCCAAATTCAAGTGTCCCAAACCATACTCACCATGTTCCCTTCTGGGTTCTCTATTTTGTTGAGACACCAACGTTCTCTGTATCTACTGAACTCAGCCCTTGCCATTAACTCTTGTCCTTTTCTCTTTATTCACACTCACTTGTGTTCCATTTGTCCAGTTCAATGGCTGTAAAATACCATCTTAATGCCAAAGACTCAAAACTATATCTCCAGTCTAGATTTTCCTCCCCAACTTCACATTCAGATAGCCAAATGCCCTATTCACATCTCTGCTTGGATATCTAACAGACATCTCGAACACAATGGATCCAGAATTGAAGTCTGGATCTCCACCCTTAAAACCCACTCCTCCTGGAGACTCCTCCATCTCTTTCTTTCCAGCCACTCAGGCCAAAACCCATGGCATCATCTTTGCCCTTTCTCTTTCTCTCTCTCCCCACAGCAAATACTCTAGTAAACCCTGCCTGTCAGCACTACCATCAAAATGCACACAATACATGAACAACTCTTACCAGCATCGATATCTGTCTGTTGTGTTCAGTAGCTCACCATGTCACTTTGTGCCTTTGTTCTTGCTTCTTCCTTCACCTGAAAAACAGTTTCCAGCCATATTCATATTTGACTCATCCTTCAAAACCTAGGTCCAGTGGCATTTTGTCCACAAGTGGCCTTTCTAGCCCTTGACTAGAAGAAATACCTCCTTCTTTTTTATATGTCTAATGTCTCTGCCTCCACCTCTCTTCTTTACTTATTGTCTTTTAATTGGTGTGACAGCAAGCTGTGTGCACATGTTACTCTGCATGAGTGGCAGTTCCTTCGAGGCAAGATTCCTTCCAGTTCACTGTAGGTTTCCTACCATCTTGTAGGTTTCCTACCATCTTGTAGGTGAACAAAAATGATTCTAAATAAGAGCTAAAGAAAGACACAAGATATGACATGAAGAAATGGAGAAGGGTGCTTGTATACATGTCTTGGGGAAAGGTTGTGGAATTTCTGAGGAGTCAGAAAAGTAATCTGAAAAGAAGGGTGGGAGCCAGGAGTATGGGGTGCAGGAACGAAGGCGCCACTGCTGCAGAGTGGTGAGGACGGGCCTCCCTGGGGATCCACCAAATGTCACAACATGTTTGACAAAGTTATAGGCACCGATTGTTAAAGATGCAATTATGTATTTCCAATCTCATAAACAGATTTTAATGGTCACATTCATACATCCAAAATAAGTAGACCCAGAGCCATGGAATCAATTATTTTTATTCTTTCTGTAGTTACAAATAATCTCCTCTTGGACATCACGACTGACTCTACAGAATGTTTTTTAATTACACGGAATATTATGAGCAACTTTATGCCAACAAATTGGACAACTTTGCCCCAGTCTCATCTTAGCTGATGACAGGGAGAAAGGACTTTCATCAGGGCTTCACTCTGGGTGTTAACTTCCTCTATGAACATTCTTCTCTCTAAAATCCAAGGAAACTTTATCTGGTGTTACAGGGTGAGAAAAACTGGCTCTGAATTATCTTACCCTTCCAAATTTCCTTTTTGCTTATACAATTCAGATTTTGAATCTCAAATGTCATGAACTAAACTCTTATGTTCTACAATAACCTATCTCCACTGAAGTACTGAGTGCCCATGACTGAAGGAGGAGAGGACCAGGTAGCAAAAGGAAGGGCCAGGAAAAATAAAACGTCTGAAAAGAAGAAATATGTCTGTTATCCTGTTTCACATGTTCATGCTGATATTGGGTCCTCAGGCCTCTGCTCTGCTGTCACTACTTCACAGACACTTATTCTAGCTACTTCATGCTGTCATAATGTACCTGTCTTGGCTTCTTTCTGATGAGAAGAGGCTTCATCTTTTCTCAAATCTTTTCTAGAGCAGCTGTGTGTCCTTGGTCCATCTACACTGATCTCCCCAGTCTGTCTATGAGCTCTGGTTTCTGTGGCAGACACATTCCTGATAAGGAAACAGAAATGAATACATAGAACTTCAAACAGTCTATTAAAATAATGGTTTCATAGATTAAATATTGCTCAAATTACTCAAAGATGAACCAGCTCTTTTCTTCCCAGCCTTCTTATCATAGTACCTGCCATGACCACATCTGACATAAATACACACGAAAAAGAGAGAGCAGTATTTCCCTCAGTTAGAGACCAATGTCGCCACACTCAGTGTGTGATCTTCGACAGCTACAAAAGTTTCCTTTTGTTTTAGGCAGCTACATGTATCCTTCAGTTTTCATGAGCGGATTAGTGCCCACATCTCTCACATCAAGCTGACGACCCGCATCAGGGCTGCCCAGTGCAACACACAGAAGATCCAGCATATTCCTCAGTAAATACTTGAATCAGATCTGAAAACAGCCTGTCATAAGCAATAGCATCTAGAAAAAAGCTCCCCCATGAGACCAATACTGCCAACAAAACAAGACAAAACAAAACCCAAACAGAAAGCCATTAAAGAGAATCCATCCACTCTCCTTCTTCTGTGAGGAAAGAGAGGCCCGGTGACTGGGTTATTTGTGCACGTCATTGCCCAGTTCAGCGCCAGAGACAAGACCCCAGATTCCCGCTAGATTATCCTGTTCCTTCCACAGAACTTTTCCAAAGTAGACAACCTCCTCAGGATGGCTGGGCCTATAGAACATTATGTGGACAAAAATTAATGAGCACCATACTGCTTCATTCTTCTGTTTTTATTTTATAATAGTTTTTATGTTTCTATATATATTGGATAAGAAGAACCTCTAAAAGGAATGTGGAAAATTAGATTTAGATGACTCATCCACAGGTTGTGTTTTATACATATAATTCGCCTGGCCTAAATTAACTCTTTTCTTCAAAGCAGTTGCTTTTCAAAATAGCCAAAGGTTTTACTGAATTCAATGTCACTTTATAAACATTTAGAGAATAAGAACTCAACAAAAATGACAACTGGGTATTATATTCTATTTTCACACAGCCAAGAAAGCCCAGTTCTGCACCCAAACCGTCCCCACACAGCCTCAGCTCTCCAAGGAAGGATATTCTACAACTTGCATACTTTGTACATGTTTACTATTAAGTCGTTTCTTCGTGTGCCTAGTCGGTGTCTCCCCACAGCTTTGATATTTATTTCTTTTGATCATTCAGAACTGTAAACTTAACATATTCAATTTATGTTACTGGAAGATGTACTTAAAATTGGGGGCTAATACATCGCTAAGATTCCTTAATTATAGCTGTATATATGTGCATATGTGGATGTTTACATACACACCCACATATACACATATGTGTGTGTACGTAACATATGTACATGTTTATTAATAAATATGACCTGTGATTTAGGGAAGAACTCACTTTTTTTTCAGAAATTAAGTTTAGTAGTGTTTTGATTCCTTGTATACAAAATCAAAATAAGTATATAGTGTTCTCTACAGATTTTGATCTTTTTTTCCCTAAGAATCCTGCATTCTGTAACAGTTGTTCAGACATACACTTTTTCTAAGGACATAGAATAGTATGACTTAAAAAGAGATTGAAACAAAATAACCAATTTTTAAATTACTAACTAGTTTTATCACTTACATCTAGAGTTTCTAGTTTCTTTGATTATATACCATGCTTCCCAAAAGGTTTCTCCATTAATATTAACAGCCTTATGAATCTCATTACTCTGATTTATGCCTTTTCAATTTATTTAAGGTTGTGTCAATATTAAATTATCTGTCCCTTGTGAGCAACTTCAATAATGTTTAGATATGGAATAGTCTTAAGCATCACCTAGCAAGCAAAATTCATGTTATTGCTTATAATGCTATCCTCTGTAACAGAATTAACTAATAATTAGTAAGTATCATTTTGAGGAATTCATCACCAGTCTAAAATACTACAATAAAAATACCATAAGCTGTACTGCAACTTTTGCCCTTACTTAACTTCAAATATACTTGCTCTTGGTACAAGCTTGGCTCAGACTAGGATATATATATAGAAAAGGAAGGAAGAAAGAAAGAAAGAAGAACAAATATACTTGTTCTTGGGGGGTAAAAAAAGGAGGAGGGATCAAATGATGATATGCAATGTTTGGAACTACTGCCTAGATATCTAGAAGAAGCTATAAACAAAATTAAGTGAATATTTGGACTAAAATTTCCATTTTAGGAGACTTCACTTCTAGGAAGATGGAATAGACACTACACATAAAACAAACAGAAGACTAAAACGCAGAGAGAAGAGTCAGGTAAACCAGCAAGGGAACTCAGGACCCAAAGAACAACACAGTAGTGTGTTTCCTGGGTTGTTCTTTTGCCTCATATATCTTGACTTGCCAAAGAAACCAGCAACCTGGAAATGCCAATGCAGACTTCCCCAAAAAAGCCCCCCCAAAAGAAAAGCCCCCTTAAAAAGTCCCAAGATTTTCCTCCCTTTAGACAAAGGGACAGGAGAGGGTCAGCCTAGCAAGACAGAAGACTTTCAGAAACTTTTAGTAATTGCTCTACTGCAGTCAAAAACCACAGAAAAAAACTGTGATCCCATCCCCCACTCACACTTGGCAAAGGCCAAGTGGGGAGCTGGAAGTCCACACTCACCAGGCTGTGACAGGGCATCCAATATACCCTCAAGAGTGGTGTTAGAGAAGACCAAGCAGAAAACTGGCACTTTCAGCCCCATGTGCCAAACACATGCTCCCTTCCCACACAGTCAGTGGAGACCATGTGGGAAGCCTGGATATCCACTTCCACCTGGCAGTAATGAAGCATTTCTACCCCTTCCCACTGGGATGGTATTAGAGGAGGGCTAGTGAAGAATCAGGACTTTTATCACTGTCAAGGAGTAACAAAGTCAAATGGCCTCCTGCTTCCCCTTCACCATTGTTGGTGTCAGTGAAAGCCATGTGGGGAGCAGCAATGAGGCACTCTTACCCTTCCCAGCTATGGAGGTATCAGTGAAGGCCCAGTGGGGAGCCAGAACTCCCACTCCCTACCCAGCCATAACAAGGACCACCTCCCCCTGATCTCTATGGGGAAACTGGATTTCCACCTCAACCTAGCAATAATGAGGCAGTGCCCCCCTCGCCTAGGTGGTATCAGAGAAATCCAATTAAAACAGAAAGTTTAAATAAGACCTAGACTCTAATAACTGAAGATCCAAAATGTTCAGCTTTTAATCAAAAAATCACTTATCATACTAAGAACCAGAAAGCCTAAGACCAAATAAAAGAAAACAATCAATAGATGCCAACACTAAGATGATGGAGATATTAGAATTATCTGACACATTTAAATGAAAAAATAGAAAGTTTCAGCAAACAAATATAAAACATATAGAAGAACCAAATGAAAATTTATAATAACCTAAATAAAAATGTAAATGCATGGGCTCAATAGCCAAATGGGTGGATAGAGGGAAGAATCAATGTACTGGAAGATAGAACAGTAAAAGTTACTCACGCTGAAAAACAAAGGGGTTAAAAAAGTGAAAAGAGCCTCAAAGATTTGTGGGACTATGACAAAAGCTATAACATGATTTTTCATCAGAGCCCCAGAAAGAGAAGAGAAAGAAGACAGGGATTGCCGGGTGCAGTGGCATGCACACCTATAGTCCCAACTACTTGGGAGGCTGAGGCGGGAGGATTGCTTGAGCCCAGGAGTTCTGGGCTGTAGTGCACTATGCTAATTGGGTGTCTGAACTAAGTTCGGCATATTATGGTGACCTCCCAGAAGTGGAGGATCACCAGGTTGCCTAAGGAGGGGTGAACCGGCCCAGGTCAGAAGACAGTGATAAAAAAAAATACTCAAAGAATAATGACTGAAAACTTTACAAATTTGTAAGAGGTGTATAACATTAAATTCAAGAAACTAAGCTCAAAAAGACAGACTCAAGGAAACCTACACCAAGACATTACAGTCAAACTTCTGAAAACTAAAGACAAAGAAAGTGTTGAAAGCAGCAAGAGAAAAATAGAACCTAACTATAAGGGGAAAACAATTCAAATGACAGCAGATTTCTCCTTAGAAATTATAGAGGGTGAAAGAAAATGGCACAACATATCTCAAATGCTAAAACAAAATAACTGTCAAACCAGAATCCTATTTCCAGCAAACATATCTTTCAAGAATGAAGGGGAAAGCAAAACATTCTCAGATGAAGGAAAACTAAGAAAATTGTTTGCCAACAGACCTACCCTTAAAAGAATGGCTAAAGGAAGTTGTCTAAACAGAGAGGAAATGTTAAAAGAAGGAGACTTGGAATGCCAGGAAAGAAGACCACAATGAACAAAAAATATGAGCAAATAAAATAGACTTTTATTCTCCTAAGTTTTCTAAATTTTGTTTGAAGGTGGAAGTAAAATATATAACATTGTCTGATGGGATTCTAAATGTATATAAAGGAAATATTTAAGAGTATTATGAACAGGGTAGGGTAAAGGACTATAAGTATGTTTTCTACACTTCACTCAAACTGATAAATGACACTAGCAGACTGTGATAAATTTTATACATAACCACTTAAAAAGCTACACAAAGAGCTACACTAAAATATACTATAGGTAAATTCCAATGGAGTTCTATAAATGCTCAAATAATCCCTAGACAAGCAGGAAAAAAAATAGAAAAAAAAAACAGATACAGAGAGAACAAACAGAAAACAAAAAATAAGATGACAGACTTAGGTTCTAACATAACAACTACTTTAAATATAAATAATCTAAATACACTGATTAAAAGACAGACATTGGCAGACTGGATTAAAAAAAATGTGACCCAAATGTATGCTGTTTACAAGAAACACACCTCAATATAGCAATATAGACAGGTTAAAAGTAAAAAGATGGGAAAAAATGTATTAGAAAGTCTCAAGGGAAATATTAAAAATACGTGAAACTGAAAGAAAATGAAAATACATCATATCAAAATTTATGTTGGGGAATGGGTATATACATACATAATGAGTGTGATGTGCACCATCTGGGGGATGGGCATGCTTGAAGCTCTGACTCCGGGGGGGGGGGAAGTGGGGGAAAGGCAACAGATTTAACCTAAACATTTGTAACCCCATAATATGCTGAAATAAAAAAAAAAAAGAAAGTCATAGTCTCAACACAAAAAATACTCTCAAACACACAAAAAAAAATTTATGTTATGTGGCTTAAGTAGTGCTGAGAAAGAAATTTATAACATTAACACATTGACTGCCACACTAGAAAAAAAATTTTTTCCTTAGGGCCATGATGTTTTATTATAAAAAAAAAATAGAATAAAAACTTCAAAAATGAAACAATACTTTCTAATTTAATGAAAAATGTGTTATTTTTTACTGTTTTCTGTGCATGAGTTATGTGCAACTTGAAAAATAGTTCTCGGGGCTCCAAAGGTGAAGAAACATATGAGTTATGTATGCTTCATGAGGCCCCAGGCTCAAAACTAGCTCAGCAGTCCTCAGCATTTTTGGCAACAGGGCCCGGTTTCATGGAAGACAATTTTTCCATGGACTGGGGATGGGGGGTGGGGTGTTGTAGGTAGTGGTAGGATGATGCAGAACTCAGGCGGTGATGATGCAGAGCTCAGACTGGTACCGGGCCATGGCTGTGGGTTAGGGACCACAGTGTTAAAGCATACATTAGAAAAGAGAAAAAGTATCAAATCAATAATTTAAGCCTCCATCTCAAGAACCTAGAGAAAGAACAGCAAAATAAACCCAAAGCAAGTAGATAGAAGAAAATAATAAAGAGTAGAAATCAATGAAATTGAAAGCAGAATACCAATAGAGAAAACCAATGAAACAAAGAGCTAGGGTTTTTTGTAACAGTAATAAAATTGACAAAACTCTAGGTAAGACTGATAAAGACAAAAGAGAGAGCAATATCAGAAATGAAACTGGGGATATCACTGCACATCCTGAAATATCAAAAGGATAATAAGAGAATACTACAAGCAACCCTGCGTACATAAATTTACAACTCAGATGAAATGGAACAATTTTCAAAAAACACAAACTACAGCAACTCAAAAAACACAAATGAGATAGACCATTTGAATAATTCTACAACTATTAGAGAAATTTAATTTGTGATTTAAAAACTCTCAAAATAAAAATAGCCAGGCCCAGAGGATTTCACTGAAAAATTCTACCAAACACTTAAAGAATTAACACCAATTCTACACAATCCTTTCAGAAAATAGGAAAGAACACTTCTAAAATCACTTTAAAAAACTGACATTACCCTGATGCTGAAACTAGACAAAATAATACAATATAGATGTAAAATTTCTTAATAAAATATTAGCAAATATAAAAAGAATTATACATCATGACCAAGTAGGATTTATTCCAGGGATGAAAGACTGGCTCAATATTCAAAGGTTAATGTTATCCATATTAATGAGCTAAAGAACAAAAATCACATGGTCATATCAACCAATGAAGAAAAAGCATTTGACACAATTCTGTACTCACTCATGACAAAAATTCCCAATAAAAATAAAATGAGAATGGAACTTCCTCAATTTGATAAAGAGCATCTATTTTAAAAATACAGTCAATGTTATATTTAATGGCAAAGACTAAATGTGTTACCCCTAAGGCTGAGAACAAGACAAGGATGTCTGCACTCACTTCTCTTTTTCAACATAGTGCTGGGATTTTAACCACTGAAATATGGCAATAGAAATAAGAGGCAAACAGATCACAAAGGAAGAAATAAAACTATCCCTATTTGCAGATAACATGATTGCCTATGTAAAAAATCCCAAGAAATCTATAGTAAAACTCCTACAACTAGTAAGTGAGTTCAGCAAGGTTTGGGGATACAAGATAAATATACAAATATCAATGGTATTTCTGAAAAACCCACAATGAATCCATAGACATCAAAATTAAAAATACCATTTCCATCACTCAAAAAACTGAAATACTTGAATGTAAATGTGACAAACATATACAGGACTTAACATTTTGAAAGCTACAAAACACTAATGAAAGAAATCAAAGAAGATCTAAATAAACGGAGAGATATACTATGTTCATGAATTGGAAGATTCAATGTAAAAAAAGATGTCCCAAAATTGATATACAGGTTCAACACAGTTCCTAAAAAAGTTCTTGAAAAAATTTTGTAGATATAGAAAATTTATTCTAAAATTTATATGTGGCCGGGCGTGGTGGCTCACGCCCGTAATTCTAGCACTCTGGAAGGCGGAGGCAGGAGGATCTCTCAAGGTCAGGAGTTCAAGACCAGCCTGATCAAGAGCAAGACCCTGTCTCTACTAAAAATAGAAAGAAATTAGCTGGACAACTAAAAATATATAGAAAAAATTAGCCGGGCATGGTGGCGCATGCCTATAGTCGCAGCTACTCGGGAGGCTGAGGCAGAAGGACAGCTTGAGCCCAAAAGTTTGAGGTTGCTATGAGCTAGGCTGATGCCATGGCACTCTAGCCCAGGAAACAGAGTGAGACTCTGTCTCAAAAAAAAAAAAAAACATTTTATATGGAAAAGCAAAGGAACTATTAGGAAATATAGAAGCAATTTTGAAAGAAAAGAATTAAGTGGGAAGAATCAGTCTACCTCACTTTAAGACTTATATATAGCTACAGTAATCAAGGCAGTGTGGTATTGGTAGAGTTATGAACACAGAGATTAATAAAATAGAAGAGAATATACAAATGGTCTATAAGCACATCACATGATAGACTTCAGAAAAATGCAAAGTAGAACAACAAAGAAATATCAGTATACTTCCATAAAACTGGCTAAGATAAAAACTAGTAACATCAAATGCTGGATGCAGAAAATCTATATCACTCCTACATCACTGGTGGAAATATAAAATGGTACAGTCACTCTGGCAAACATTTTGCCAGTTTCTTTAAAAACTAAACATCAAACTACACTATGACCCAGGAATTGTGCTCTTGGGCATTTACCACAGAGAAATGAAAACAAAAATAGTACTGCTTGTAGCAGTTTTATTTGCAATAGCAAAAAATGTAGGGAAAAAAACAGATGTCCTGCGATGGGTGGATGGTTAAACAACTGAGATACATTCATACCATGGAATGCTAGTTAGCAATAACACGAAATGAACTATCGACACATTCAACAACCTGGATGAATCTCCAAAAATGTTGAATGAAAAAAGCCAATTCCAAAAGATTACCATATGATTCCATTTATATAATATTCTTGAAACTACAAAATTATAAAATGGAGAACAGATTAGTGGTTGCCAGGAGTTAAGGAGGGGTGGGAATGAAAGGGAAGTGAGTGTGGCCATCAAAGGACATGAAGGATCCTTGTGGTAACGGAAACATGGTGTATCTTGACTCTATCAATGTCAATACCCTGGTTGTGATAGTGTCCTACAGTTTTGCCAAATGTTACAATTTGGGGAAACTGGGTAAAGAATGCATGGGCTCTCTCTGTATTATCTCTTACAACAGCATGTGAATCTATAATTATCTTGAAATAAAAATAAAAGTTTAATTTTAAAAATCCATTTTAGATAGCAAGTCAATGTCTGGCTCACAGTAAATGCACAGTAGATTTTTAAACAGAACTGGACAATAATTCAACATGGCACAGCATTTTGTTTGTAGAATTTTACCAAATATCCAGAATGTTTACCATATTTCATTACCTACTTTTTATTAATATTTTTTAAATGCGAAGCAGGGCATGGTGGCTCACACCTGTAATTCCAGAACTTTGGAAGTCCAAGGCAGGAGGATTCCTTGAGGCCAGAAGTTCAAGACTAGCCTGGGCAGCATAGCAAGACTGTGTCTCTAACAGTATTTTTTAAATTGGTCAAGCATGGTGGCACACGCTGTAGTCCCAGCTACTGGGGAGTCTGAAGCAGGAGGATCACTTGAACCCAGGGGTTTGAGGTTGCAGTGAGCTGTGATGACACCACTGTGCTCCAGCCTGGGCAACAAAGCAAGACCCTGTCATAAAAAAAAAGAAAAGAAAGAAAAGGGAAGGGAAGGGAAGGGGAGGGGCGGGTAGGGTTGGTAAGGGCAAGGTAGCGAACGGAATTAAAACAAAGAAAAAGGCCTGACATGCCCGCCCTGTC
>CAUYRT010106460.1:0-12827 GCA_963574885.1 Lepilemur ruficaudatus
CATGCCTGTAGTCCCAGCTACTTGGGAGGCTGAGGCAGGAGGATCGCTTGAGCCCAGGAGTTTGAGGTTGCTGTGAGCTAGGCTGACGCCACAGCACTCTAGCCTGGGCAACAGAGTGAGTCTCAAATTAAGAAAAAAAAAAAACCGCCTCTTCCTCAGGCCGGGAGCCTTGCAGGCAGCATTGGTTAGTTATTGGGGCAGATGGGCTGGGAGCTCCCGAGGGCAAGGACCACATTTTTTTTTTTTTTTTTAAACAGAGTCTCACTCTCTGCCCCGGGTAGAGTGCAGTGGGATCATCACAGCTCACAACAACCTCAAACTCCTGGGCTCCAGCGATCCTCCTATCTCAGCCTCTCAAGTAGCTAGGACTACAGGCGTGGGCCACCACGCCTGTCTAACTTTTTCTATTTTTAGTAGAGAGAGGAGTTTCGCTCTTGTTCAGGCTGGTCTCAAACTCCGGAGCTCAAGTGATCCTCCCGCCTCGGCCTCCAGAGTGCTAGGATTACAGGCGAGAGCCACCGCGCCCGGCCAGGGACCACATCCTATTTCTCTTTGAGTCCACATGGTTTACGCAATAGATGCTGAATAAATGATGACGAGTGAATTTAGAACGAGTGACCGAGTGGCTCAATATTGCTTCCTTCCCTCCCCAGTCCGTCGGTTTGCTCACCGTGTAACAAGCCCTGGGGACGGCCAGCCTCGCTTCTCTGGCCGTGACTGCTAGCTGCACTCATTCATTGACACTTTATGGCTTTGATGTGACAAAGAAATTAATAAGAAACCGGGCCTTTGAGACTGAAACAGTTTAGAAGAGTTCCGGAAGCTTTTACACTTCCACTTCCCCCTCTTTCGCCGGTCAGGCCAGGACAAATGCCAGCCCAGAGAGGGACGCCGGGCTCCTGGGTCCACGCGCTCGGGACCCGGACCTGGCCGGGAGAGGGGCGGGGCGGGCGCGCGCCCGGGGAGGGGCGGGGTCTGGGGCTGGACGGGGGCGGGGCGGGCGCGCGGCCCGGGCCGAGTGGCGGCTGCAGCCGCGGCGGCAGCGAGCGGGTGGCACTCCGGCCGAGCCATGCCGGCGGCGCGCGTGGAGTACATTGCGCCCTGGTGGGTCGTGTGGCTGCACAGCGTCCCACGCCTCGGCCTGCGCCTGCAGCCGGTCGACAGCACCTTCAGCCCCAGCGACGAGAGGTACCAGGAGGTGGGTCTGCGCCGCCCCAGACCGGGACCGCGCGCGCCCAAGTCCCCGCACTTCCCCTCCTCCCCTCCGCAGCCCGCACTCCCCCACGCGCCGCTCACACCCCTTCTCTCCCCCGCCGCCCCTCCCCCGCTTCTCTTCCCTTCCCGCCTCCGCTCTCTAGGCCCTTGGCCCGAGGCCCCTCCGGCCTGGGAACCTTGCGAGCCAAGAAAACTGGAGGGATCGGAGTTAAGCCGGCGTTGGGCAGGGGAGGAAGAGCCGGAGTGGACAGGGCAGCGCAGGGTGCGGGCATGCCGAGGGGTGCCCCGACATTTTCTCACCTTCTGACGTCCCAAGATCGAGCGCTCTCTTTCCGGGGCTGCCTGGCCTGGGAGAAGTTTTGGCAGAAACTGACTTGGGTCCCTAGTCCGTCTCCACAGCACGCCTCCTCCCGGCCCTGCCTGCAGGGTGGGAGCCGCTGCCGTGACCTCTGCCTGGGCCCCTTCTGGAAGGCTGAAGGGCTGGGGAGGCGGCGTGGGTGATTTCCCTCCAGCACACAGAGAACCAGCAGCCGCCTGTGATGGTTTCAGGGAAGGAGGGTGCCCTCGGATCAGCCCCTTCTCACACTGTCGTCCTGAGAACCCCCTTGTGTTGTCAGCCGATCTCTTCTCTTTGTCCTCTGCCTGGTCCTGGGCTGCCCCATTCCTGTTCCCCCACCCCACCCCTTCTAAGCTCTGAATTTCTGGGGTTGAGGCTTCTTGGCCAGCCACTCCCCTCATCCTCACTGTGCTGACCTCCCCTGTCCTGCTTGCCCTCCCCTCTGCTGGTTTCTGCATCGCATAGCTAGGATTAGGGCTCCCCAGACCTACCTGCCCAGACAGAGCTGCAGAATCTCCCAGCCTATGTCCTGTCTGGTCACACCTGCTCTGGACCTGTGTTCCGGCTGAGTCAGTCAGTACCCTCATTGGGTCAAAGGTTCATGGGCTGGGTGGCCCAGGAGAGGGCACATTTATTCAGAGTTGTGAGCCCATCTCAGGACTTTGACCCCAGACTGCATCTGCCACAGCATCAAGTTCTCCTGGTATGGGGCAGGTCGGGGCAAAGCAGGGCCTCTCTGGAGGCCCTTCTCCTGCAGGGCCCAGGGGATGCTGATCTGGTAGAGTGTGCACTGCCCAAGTGCTGGTGACAGTGACAGGGAGTCTAATAATAACCCCTGGCCCAGGCAGATGGTGCCTGCCCTTCCAGAAGGCGAGGAGAATCAAGACCCTGTCCTGCTGTTAGGTGGGCACACAGGAGTAAGGCAGCAGTTGCAGGCACCTGGCCCGGCAACCTCCTGATCTGTCTGCCCCTCCCTCTCCTGGAGCCCGGCCTGTGGAAGTCAGAGTTCCCTGAGAATGTGGCTGCCTGGGGATAGCTCCAGGGAATCTTCCGCTCCCAAAGAATGCATGAAAAGAGGCGGATATGATTTCAGAGACAGCTGTGTTGTTGGGAGTGTGTGTGTGTGTGTGTGTGTGTGTGTGTGTGTCTGTCTGTCCCCCAAATCCTGTGCCCCAGATCCCACACCCGCAGTGTCCAACCATAGTTTTCTCCTTTCCATTGGAGGAAATCAAGAAGACCCCTAGGTGGGGGTAGGGATGGCACTTCCCCACCCCACTGGCCCCAGAGACAGCTCCTCTCCATCCAGCAGCTGTGGCTGGCACAGCCTGAGCCTGCCTCACCCCCACCCTGCCCCCCAGTCCCACAGACAGGCGGCAGCTGAGCCAGAGGGACCCACTCATGTTCTCTGCCCATCTCCTCCCAGGGTTCTGACCCTGGCACACTTTGTGCTGGGCACCAAATGGCCACAGAGGGCATCCCCTTCCCATCGGCCACTGGTCCTGCTCAGCCCACCCCACTCTGCCCCATCACTGGGTGGGAGATGAGTGTGGTGGGCCAGGACAGGAAGTCTGGCACTGGGTGTTATTTAAGGCTGCTCCTGTTTGGGAGTTCCCCTGTTGTCTGACCACAGCCTATCCCAGACATACCCTTTCCTCCTGAGCGACGATCACTGCCAGAGTCAGAGGGTGGATCAGTCATCTCAGTCCTCAGCAAACTTGATCAGGGCCAAGCACCAAGCCGGGCATGGGGTGATGGTGATAACCAAGGCAGTGGGACCTTCGGGAGCAGCTGCTGAGAAGTGTCTGGGGCAGCCCCTGGGCCCAGTGCTGTGGAGTGGGGGCTCGCCCATCCGGCTGGTGGGTTGGGTTCCTAGTTCTTTCACCGTGTGTCAACCGCTCTGAGCCTTGCTTCCTTCATCTATGGGTATTAACGTGCTCAGTACAGAGACCTGTGGCACATAATAGGGCCTGGTGATATAAGTCATTAGATGGACTGGCCTTGAGATTCAATAGCACGTCTCGGTGCAACACCCTGTAGAGGTGGAGAGGGAGGAGACCTGTTCCGCAGACACTGGCCAGGGGAGACGGAACAAAACACACGCACAACGGGCTTCAGCTTATGCCCCAAATGTCCAAATGAGCAGTGCAGGCTCATGGGACAGTGCGCATGGTATAGTGTGCGCGTGCGCGCGTGTCAAAGACGAAGAGAAGATGGAAACAGGCAGGCGTGGGCCCCGGGGAGCTGCCAAGAGGGGCACGAGATCTCGAAAGTGAAGGGGGTCTGGGAAGTGCAGAGGTGGTCGAAGAGCAGGCTGCTGAGGGAGGTGAGAGAGCCTGAGCAGACCCAGTGTTCCCGAACCCGAGGAAGTAAGGGCTCCCACTCATTTTCTGGGGTCTTTAGGAGGAGCGGAAGCCCCGAGTCCCCTGATGCGGCTCTGCCCCGTCCCCCAGCAGACTTGAGCCTTTGTCTGCCAGCCTCAGGGGGAGGCTGCCCCCGGGGCAGCCGAGGCCTTGGAGGGGAGCACCAAGGCAAGCCATGGAGGAGGGAGCCCTGGCCCTGGTGGGCACCCAGCTCCAGGCTACCAGGCGTGGCTGTGTGTCTTGGAGGGGAAGCAGCCTGTACCTGCAGCCTGAATCATCTCACCTTTGACAGGTGAGGAGGGTTGGATATGGAGACGATTCCTACTTCAAAGAGAGGACCGGTGAGTTAGCCGATAGGAGGAAGCATGTGGCCAGTGCCAGGCACATCATGAATTGCCACAATCACTGCTTGGGAAGGAGGAGAGCCCCGCTGGCCAGGTGTCCATGAGCAGTAATGGGGACCACGGACAGAGCACCTGGCACTAAATCCAGCTGTTTCTGAACAAGTGAACAAGCCACTTCAGTTCCCTCCTTGCCCGGTGTTGGTGCCACCATCACCGTCCACCGTGCCCCTCACGGGGGCCCAGACCCTGCTGAGCTAATGCACTTGAAATGTCTTAGTTAGCTCCGGACACCGTGCACAGGGTAGTTGTTGCTGCTGTCAACGTGCAGGAGCCACATGTGTGCCGCCTGTTCCAGCTTTCCTTGCCCTGGATCCGTAGGCCACATTCTTTTGGGACACGTGTTGGGGGTAGAGGAGATGTTTTTAATATTAATACTTTATATGTAGGCATGGATTTTCATGTGTTCCCTTTGGGTAGTTCAGGTCAGTCTCCCCAAAGAGTCCCGAGTGTGTGTCCTCAGGTGGGGGAGGGGACGGAGTGGGGGCTGGACCAAGAACTACAGGACTCCCTGCTTCTGACACTGGGTGGGTCTGAGCAGGAAAGGCCAGGCCGCGAGCTGAGGTCGGGATGAGGAAGCCCCATTCATGCAGCCCGAACTGAGTCACCATCATCAGACTGTCACATTGAGCCTCGGGAGGGGGCTCTCCCTCTGGGTGCTCCTGGCTCCCCTCCCCCACCTCCTGTGAGGCCAGCTCACCTCTCTATACCTCTTCTCAGGGCTGGGGCTGTTGTCTCCTCCCTGCCCAGTGTGGACGCCCCACACGTCCAGCTGCAGCCATCACTGCTGCCCCCAGCTTGGGTCCTGGGTTGGCGCTCGCTGCTCCGGGTTTCTCATTACACAGTGACAAACCAGAGATAATTAAGTCACTTTGAAGAGGGCAGAGGCAGTCTAAGCACTGATGTGGCAGCGGTGGGCATGGAATTAGGGCAGCCCGGGCAGTGGGGGTGACTGCAGGGCACAGTGGGTGACCTGGAAAGTTGTCCTTGCTGAGCTCTGTGCATCAGAGCAGGAAGCCTGTGAGCAGGTCTCAGCTCCCTCTTCTACGCCACCCCCATGCACATGGGGACTTGCAGTGTTAATTAGGACCAGGAAAATAATTGCCCATTAGAGAGCAGCAGGTGACACCAGGCTGGCCGTGGGAGAAGGTTCTGGTTAGACCTCCACTTGCCTCCTCCCCTTCCTCTTTCCTCCCATCTTCTTCCTTTCTCTCTTCCTCTTCCTCCCTTCTCCCTTCCTCTTCCCTTCCCGCTCCTTCTCCCCCGCCCCCTCTGCCCTGCCCCACCCACACCCCCAGTGTCCTCCCAGCACCCAGGGAGGGTTCCAGGGAGGGTTTGGGAAGTGACCTGCTAACAAAAGCCCTCCGAGTTTGAGTTTGGGTTTCCCAGGCGTCACTCTCGCTGGGGCTGGACTGCATTATCAGTGACCTAATTGAGGCCAGCTGCCCGGCTTGGAGAGGGCCCAGGCCACAGAGTCCCAGGGCCTGCCGAGAGGCCAGGCTTGCAGATCGGGAGGCCAGAGGAGGCTTGAGAGAGTGTGAAACAGGGGAGCCGGCCACACCACCCGCAGGCTGACCGCTTCCTGGGGGAGCCTTCCTTGCTGGGTGGGGACACATGGCATATTCGGTGAGGGGGGGTCCCGTTTAGGGATACAAAGAGAGTAGGACTGTCCAGGAGGCAAACTAGAAGTGGCTGGGGGGAGGGCTGGGTATTGGCCGTCTCCAGTCCACACCGGAGGTTTGTCTGGGGTTCGGTTACAGCCTTTTTCAGTAGGAGTAACTTACGGGACGGTGCACAGTCTTAACTGTGCAGCTCGGTGGATTTGTGTGGGCGGGGACATTGTCCCAGTGAAATAGTACTCCAGACCCCTAGGATCCCCTTCACGCTCCCTCACAAAGGTAGCTACTAGTCACACCTCCATCTCTATCGATGAGTTTCTCTGGCTCTGAACTTCATATAAATCAAACCGCAGAGTCTCCGCCGTTTTGTGTCTGGCTCGTTTCCTTGCACATCACCTCTGTGAGATTCATCCCTGTTGTTGTGTGTGGCTGCAGTTTCCTTTTCACGGCTGCGTTGTGTTCCATTTATGACCATAACACGTTTTGTATATCCATCCTCTTGCTGGTAGACATTTGGGTCATTTTGAGTGTTTGGCTGTTACTGCCGTAAGCTGCTGTGAACATTTGTGTGTGTCTTTTGGGGGGACACGAGCCCTCCTTTCTGCCAGGTCATGACATGCATGTTACACAGCCGTTTGCAAATTGTTACAGGGATCCCTGGGTTTTAGCAGAGGGGCCTCAGTGGCAGGGGTGGCCAGGACAAAATGTGGCATTTCCATGCACTCATCAATCAGATGCAGCTCTGTATTTCAGGGCTCTGCCAAGTGAGTCACTTTGAAGAAGCAGCTAAGCTAGTAGAGAAAAGTTGGAGAACTTCTGTTGACACTAATCCGGTGCTTCCCAGACTTCAGTGGGGTACGCACTGCCTGGGAGCATCTCTAGATGCAGGTCCGATTCGCTGGGTCTAGGGCCTTCCCAGCTGCCTGGAGGAGAGTTTACAGTGCGCAGGGCTGAGGGGACCAGGGAAGCTGTAACTGTGACATGTTTGTCCCAGGTGGAGGTAAAATCCACATTTTATATGGAATTGATCCACCCCCTGCCCACATGAGCCATCTCTCTTGCCCTTTTCTGGGCTATCCTTACCACTGCAGCTGAGGAGCCTGTTGGTGTTGAGTGACAGCAGAGCAGCCCACCTTAGGGGTCCAAAGACCTGTCCACATCTCACAGGGCTGGGCAGCATGGACTGCAGCAGGTGTCCACACTGCTGTGCTCTGTCCCTCCGGCTGCAGACTCCCGGCCTCGGCTCGTCAGGACTGTCTCCATGTGTGCCCATCCCTGCACAAGTCTTGTCTCCCCCTTAGACCGTAGGGTCCTGGAGACTCCCCAACCCCGATTGCCACCACAGGCATGCAGGCCCCCTGAAACAGGCTCCCCTCAACAGCCCATACCAGATACTGGCGATTCTGGACCAGGAACCCCTCAGGGGCTCGTGGGAAGCAGGGGGTGGCTGTCAGCTCAGGAGCCTGACTTACAGCCAGGTCCAGACCTGGCTGGCGGCCACCAATCCCAGTGCCATCTGGTGTCCATCTGGCAGAATCAAGAGATTGGAGGGCAGAGGGGGGCACCCAGGCCTCCTGACAGACAGCAGCTCCTTGTGCAGGACCCTGAGGTGCTAGGCCAGTCCGAGAAGGCACCTCCCGCCCCCTGGCAGCTGGGGCTAGCTGTCCCTGATGGCACACAGGGGAAGGAACCTCACGGGTTGCATATCCTGACTCTTCCCAGCCCCGCCTCCAGCACAGAGCTGGCCTATTCTTTCTCTGGATGGACCCCAACACCCAGAACAGGCTCCTTACATTCCGGGTGGGAACTTGGGAGTGCGCTGACAGCACCCTGTGCACAGAGGAGGCCGCAGATAGGCTGCGCTGTTCCCGCCTGGCCGGGTCTCAGGTCCCGCTCTGTGTCCCACCCAAGGCTACTGGATGCTCTGGTCCTTATGGGTGTCCCTCTCCTTGTCTGTCTCCCTCAGCCATGGTGCTCACCGCCCACAGCCCTCACTGTGATAGTTGTTGACAATTCCTGCCGTGTCTCTTGGGTGGCTCAGAGCTCTTCATCAGCAGGGCCTGGTCCGTAACTTCATCCAGGGGTGTGAGCCGGAAACTGGGGACCAGCCTTGGCAGCTCCTCCCCCTCGGCTGACCACCAAGCCCACCGCTTGTCCTCATGCCCTCTAAGGTCCACCACCTCCACCCTGGTGCCCCAGCGCCAGAGTAGGAGAGAAGGAAGGCCAGACAGAAAGGGTGGGTGACAGACACGCAGCTCAGCCCCTGTTCCTACACCCACAGTCCAGGCAGCAGGGCTCTCAGGGCCCAAGGGCAGGCGCTTCCAGAAGCCCCCACTGACGGGCCGCAGAGCTGACAACAGGCCTCTCCTCTCTTCCAGTCGCTGCTGTTCCTGGGGTTGGTGGCCGCCGTCTGCCTGGGCCTGAACCTCCTCTTCCTGGCGGCTTACCTGGTCTGCGTGTGCTGCTGCAGGCGGGATGATGCGATGCAGACCAAGCAGCGCCACTCCTGCTGCGTCACCTGGACAGCAGTGGTGGCCGGGCTCCTCTGCTGGTGAGCGTCCCTCTGCACTGGGCCGGGGTGCAGCATAGACGGCAAGGCAGCAGGGCCGAGGTCGCCTCGGCAGCATGGCAGGGTGAAGAGCCCACTTGCTTAGGCCTGAGCCACCTGTGTCCGTCCTGCCAGTGGTTAGCCCTTGACCCTGATGCCCCTGCTCTGCCCCCAGCAAGCCCTAAGTGGCTCATTGGCTGTCTGTCCATGTTCTCCCGACTGAGCTCTGGCCCCGAAACGAATGCTGTCCAGCATCGGGAATCAGAGACCCAGGGTAGTGTTGGGGGGGTCTCCAGAAGGGCCCCGTGGCCCCCAACCCCTGCCCCAGTGGGGGTTTGTCCATGGCTGCTGCGTCTGGCAGCCACACAGGCTGCTCCCTGAGTTTACCGGGCGGCATAACCAGACAGCGGGCACCGCCAATCCCTGTGTCCTGTCCCCTCCCAGCTGCCGCCCCGGGTCTGTAAGGTCAGAAGAAAATCTGACTCCAGTCCGGTCGATTCCATCTTGTGAGATCAATAGCTTTTAGTGCCCCTGGGCGGTTCTTCTTCTGTGCTGTGGAAGTGAAGATTCCCAGCTCCCGTGCAGGCGTCGGCACTGCCCAGCCCGCTCCACCCGGGCGGTGTCTACACGCACACTGGCTGTTTTCAGGAGTTGTATTTTTGGTTTTTTGTTAGTTTTGTTTATTTTTTGCAGAGACATTGTCTCCCTATGTTGCCTAGCCTGGTTTGAACTCTCGGCCTCAAGCGATCCTGGCACCTCCGCCTCCCAAGGTGCTGGGATTACAGGTGTGAGCCACCGCACCTGGACTTTTTCTTGTTTTTGTGTCTATAGAGGCCTTCCCGAGAGCCTAGTGTGGTCACGCCCTGGGTGGAATCCTCCACTACTGGCAGCAGGACGGGAGCCAGACAGAACCCGGTGAGCCTGGGCTCTCACCCCCAGCAGCCCACCTCACTACTGCGCTTTCCTTCTCCATGGGAACGTTTTCTGGTCCCATCCTGCCTGTAGCATGAGGCTCACCTAAGCCAAAAGGTGGGCAAGGCCCAGAAGCCGCCTTGCAGGGTGACAAAGCTCTGAGCCCCTGGGAAGGGCTGAAATAATAGGCTCAAAAGTCAGAGTTCCAGCCCAGGTCAGGAGTTCAAAGACAAGTTTAATTCCACGTAGGGAGGAAGAGCTCCTGAGAAGTAACCGTGGCATGTGGCAGCGCAGGGTTCTCACGGAGAGGTGGGACCCTGGGGACCACCAGAGAAGCCAGCAGTGCTTGCTACACAGGGGCCCCTGGCTCATGTGAACTCAGGTTTAAAAAAACACACGCACACACACAACAAACGTGCTTTTGAAGAGTACTTTAGAACTGTAAGAATGGCTTTGGGGGTAATTCTGGTGAGTAATAATTACCCGCAGTGCAAGGACAACTCCAGGCAGGAGAGCGTGAGGCAGGGTTCGTTCCACAGCATCTGCACGTGGCTTGTGCCAGGCAAGGGGAGCCGGTGGTGGGAACGCAGGCCCTGCTCTGCCTCCCTGGTCTTGCAGCTCTGGGTTTGCTGGGAGAGCAACCCAGGACCTGGCAGATGCCAGGTTTAAGGAGGAGGTTTCCGCTCAGTATAAGAAGGAACATCCCACAGGCTGCCACATGGGTGCCCCAGGGATGTTGGGGGACAAGGTGGAGAATGGTGACGGTGTCCCCAGTTCCTGGAGGTGTGAGGTGAGACCCAGGGCCAACACTGGGCGTGTGGGCTCGCCAGACCTCAGCAGTTCCCGAGCCCACCTGTGTCGGGATCACCTGAGAGCTGGTGAAAGTGCAGGTGCCCGGGCCCCACCCAGACCCACCAAATCAGAATCCCTGCAGCTGGCCCACAGCCTCCCCCTCGCAGAGTCACAGGACCAGAAGATGGGGTTTTCCTGCTGCCTAATGAAATGTGGACAAGCTTCAGGGACACGCTGGCTCCTGCTCTGTGACTTTGTATGATCCTCAGCCTGCCGGAACTTGTGATATCATTGCTCCCCACCTACCCACCCCATCCCCCAGGAAAGAGTTTCTCAGCTGAAGTCAAAAACCTGCTCCAAAAACAACCCTGGGTGTTTATAGCAGCGTTATTCATAGTTGCCAAAACTTGGAAGCATCCAAGACATCCTTTAGTAGGTGAACGGATGAATTGTGGTACGTCCAGACAACAGGGTACTGCTCACCACTAAAAAGAAATGAGCTATCAAGCCATGAGAGTGATGGAGGAACCCTAAATGCGTATTAGTAAGCGAAAGGAGCCGATGTGAAAGGGCTACAGGCTGTATCATTTCAACTGTACATTCTAGAAGAGGCAAAATTATGGCCCCCGTGAAGATGAGAGGTGGGGGGAGGGATGCACAGCTGGAGCACAGGGCATCTCTAGCGAGTGGAGCCACACTGTAATGACACCACACGGTGGACACATGTCGCTGTCCGTGTGTCCAAACCCACATAATGTGCAGCACCGAGAGGGAACCTGATGGGAGCTCCCGACTTCGGGGGATAATGATGTGTCTGTCCAGGTTCATCACCTGTGACAGATGTCCCTCTCTGGTGCTGGAGTGTGACAGTGGGAGAGGCTGTGGATGCGGGGACAGGGGCGTATGGGAACTCTGTACTTTCCCTCCATTTTGCTGTGGACCTAAAACTGGTACAAAAAATAAAGTTTATTTTTTAAAATAAACACAACCATTCTCCTCTGGGTGTCACCTCTAACCTTTGTTTGGGGTCTTGCTTGCAGTGCTGCGGTAGGTGTTGGTTTCTATGGAAACAGCGAGACCAACGATGGGGTGCACCAGCTCGTCTACTCCTTGGACGACGCGAACCACACCTTCTCTGGGATCGATGCTCTGGTAAGGCCCCCAGGCAGCTGGCCGGACACAGACGCACCCATGTGGTCATCACCCAGGAGGATCCCAGCCAGCGTAGCCACACACCAAGGGGCCGTGTGATGCCGGAGGGCTGGACCCCCCTTCTGGGCTGCAGTTGCCCCTGCCTGGGGCAAAGGGGCCACTTGTACCTCCCAAGCCAAGAGAGCCAGCAGGGATGGGGGTCAGGACCAAAGGAGGGGTGTGGGGGTGGGTGAGATCAAACACCGTTCATTTTCCAGAGAACGGAACACTTTCCCATGTGTCAAAGGAGACCTTGACCGTGGAAAAGGAGCCCCACTGCGTTTTTTACATCCGTTTTAAGTGCTGCATACAGAGTATTGTGGGGTCCAGGAAATGTCAAGAGGAAAAAACTCTCTTCTGAAACAAGCGAAGAGCCCCGTGGGGTGGTAAGATTTTGCCGGAAACCTGGCGGTCTGTCCCTGGGGCTCTGGCTTCTGGGCCGGGACTCCAGCTGGGGCTCACAGTGAAGGGTTGTGCTGGGCTGGCCGGAGGAGGTGGCGGACTTTTAGGGGAAGGAGAAAGCTGTTCTGCTGAGCGTCTGGCCAAGCAACGGAGCCAGAGGGCAAGGGACCAGGGTTTTCTCAAACTTGGACCTTGGTCCCCATGCCCCTGCCGCCTTCTCTCAAAGCCCCAGTCCCTTGGGCTGGTTTTCCGGGCAGCCCCGCAGTGGCCCTGGGTGCTCCCTGGGAGCAGGGGTCCCACAGAAAGGGCAGACGGCAGCGTTCAGGGAAACCAGTCCTGGGACACACACCCCAGTTGTGATCCTCTCTGGGCCAGGTCCCCTACAGAGGGTGACAGCCGCAGCAAAAGGCCCATTTGTGTCAAGCAGCCTCCGCCACAAAATCCAGCCCAACCAGAGAATTTGGACTTCACCCTGGCACCCTCTGGAAGAGGAGTCGACCTCATTCGCCCACTCCTGCTCCCTTAAGCTCCTCTAAGGCTTTAATCCCTCAGTGGGTCCCTGGGGGGGGAGGGGCACCTTAAAGAGACAGCTGTGCTGCTCCCGTGCCCAAGACAAGTGGGGGAAGGGGCCCCGGCCTCCAGGGAGGGGCTGAGAATTGGTCCACACCCAGGCCCGGCTCCCCTGCTGACCTCATCGGGCCACTGGTATCTGCTGGGACCCATCCCTGGGGTCTGAGAGCTGATGTCTCAGGTGTCTGCATGCCAGGCTAGGACAGCCCTGCAGGGGGAGGAGGGTGGCTGGGATGGAGGAGCTGAGCCTCATGGCGTGTGGCCTGGCCCACCTGGGGGTAATGCACCCTCGCCCCAGACCCTGGTGGGGCAGAGCTCCAAGGTCACTGCCCTCTAGGCTCTGTCTGCCCCTCTTCAGCCACCAGCACCCGACTGCTGGAGGAGGAACCTGGCCCTGAGAGGAAGCCCCTGCCCTGCCCCGCCTGGGAATCCCCAGGGCCCTGACGTCACTGGCTGAGGGAAACTCCAGAACCACCATGA
>CAUYRT010106461.1:0-13635 GCA_963574885.1 Lepilemur ruficaudatus
AAAGAAATAACAAAGATCAAAGCAGAACTAAATGAAATTGAGAACAGAAGAATAATACAGAAGATCAACAAAACCAGAAGCTGGTTTTTCGAAAAGATAAACAAAATTGATACCCCTCTGGCTAGACTGACAAGATCTCAATGAGTAGTTCATTTTCTTTGCCTCTAGTTGGATAAAGCTGTGATGAAATTACTGTGTGGTAGCATGGGGCAAGAAAGGAAGCTGAGCTGTCTTAAACACAATAATTTGTCTGTTTAAAGCATATGAGGCCCTCCTCATTTGGGGGATTCTACCTAGCCATGTCCCTGAATGGGGCTCCGTGAAGACTTTGTGTTCCTTTTGCATATTTCCTACAAAGAATCCCACAAGAGTTTGTGGGATACAGACTCAGTTGACTAGGTTTCCCTGTCCCGCCCTGTTCTCCTCTCCATTTTTTGTTTGTGTTTTCTTAAGAAATAAGGAGGGAAAGGAAGGTATTGGAATAGCTTTAAACTTCAGTGCCACCTCAATAAAAATACCAGCCCTAGGTGGGGAGGTGGGAAGTTGACTCATCTGAAGCCTTTGTCCTTTAGAGAAACTGGGAGAAACATAGAAAGAGGGAAAGTATATGAGGGAGATTGAGGCCAAGAACAAGAACAAATTGAAGAGTAACTGTTCCTGGGGCTGCCGGAAATGAATTTTTATTACAAATGATACAAATGAGAAATCTCAATTTATGGATTTCCCAGCAATATTTCTTTATTCATTTATTTATTCTAAGAGTCAATGTCATCCCTTTGGGTTAAAGACACCATCAATTGAATGCTACAAATATTGACTGGAAACATAGCAATAATCTATGCTCTTTTCTGGTTGCTATGGAGATGAATAAAACACAGCTACTGCTCTCAAGAAATTCACTTCCTAGTGGGGGAGACCAGCATGCAAAGAAACACAGTGTCTTAAGTAGTATAATAGATATTTGTTTAATATTTCTGAAAATTAAAAACGTGAACAATCAAAGATATCATAAGAAAAGTTTAAAGATAGCCACATATATAATGCAGAATTTGTATCCAGAATATTTTTTTTAATTGATACAAATCAGTAAGAAAAAAACACAATATAGAACAATGAATAAAGAAATGAAGAAATAATTCAGAGATGAGGTAGATCTATATTAATTTACATGGGATGGTTTTCAAATCACATTGTTGAGAAAAAAAACCACAAATAATATTGCTTGGAAATAATCCACACCAATCAGATTACTATGCCTTTGTATTGAGAGAAGTGAAGGGCCTCAATTTTAGAGTTTAAAATAAGTCTATGAGAGTCCAGGAAGGACATAACTTGTAGGGATGGCAGAAAATATGATCAAGGAAACAGTGAATACAAAGGTACTATCCATTGAAATCTTTTATTTAAAATGCACAGGAGTTACTTGGGAGAGTTAATACATAAATTCATGTTTGAGCACTCACAAGAACATTAGCCTACTTCATTTATCATGTTAGGTACAGTTGCCAGGCAGAGAATTGGCAGGGATAAAAAGGAATATGATCAGGTACATTTTGAAAGGAATTAGAACAAGCCAGAAAGGGGAAGGCTTATGTCCTGGTAAAACTAAAACAAAGAATCATTGTATCTTGGCTAATGGACCATAGGAAGCCAAAACATCTGGGGTGAGTAGCCCAGAACACAAGCTTTGTACCCCTCTCACCAGATAAGGAGTAAAAGGAGAGCCTACCTGCCTTCTTGATTGGTTTTTCATGCTGAATTTCTTGATATGTTGCTATGTTGCTTTACAGTCCTACTTGTGGCCTAGCTATTTTCACTCAGCATTTTCTCCAAATTATATTTTCAATATAACATGGCTGAAACTTGATAAAAAAGGATGATCATCTCTAAACACTTATTTTTCCATTTTAATTTTGGTTTTCATTATGAAATACAAATACAGAAGAGTGATAAAGCATATATCTACAGTTGAAATAATGATAGCATAGACTCACATACATCTACTACTCAGGTTGAGATATAAAACATTTATTGCCTAGACCTCCAGAAACATCCAGTTACCTCTATCTTATCACATTCTCATCTCTGCCTCAAAAGGTAAACTCTATCCTATTTTAGGGATAATCATTTCTTCCTTTTTTGTAAAAAAAAATATATTATTGCCATTGATAAATGCAAACTTAATAGTTTTTCCTGTTTTCAACCCTTAATTAAATGGCATAATATTATATGTGCTCTTTTGTGCCTTGATTCTTTTGCTCATAATTATGCTTGTGAGATTTAGGCCTCACAAGATATGTATAGCTGTAGTACTTTTATTTTCATTGCTGTGTAGTATTCCATTGCATAAACAACTATATTTATCCCTTTGAGCTTTGAAGATCCCTTGTTTTAAGTTTAAAAGTAGCAATGCTTAGAGAAATGATACTTCTATGAATGTTTTAAAAATATCTCTGGGTGTACACATGTAAGAATTTCTCTAAAGAAAATATCTAGGGGTGGAATTGTTGGTACACAGGGCATTTAGCTTTTGTAATTTAGCTGAACAATGCAAAATGTTTTTTCAATATGTTCCATCAACTTACATTTCCACTGGCAGTGTATGAGGATTTTATTTACTATACACTTATGCTACCATATTGTCCAGTTTGTCTTCCTATTTGCACAATGTGATTGTACATAAGTGTATTTTTGTATTTTTATTGGCATTTCCTTCTTTACCAGTGAGGCGAGAATTTATTGACTTTTTGGATAACCACTATTGAAGTCTGTAGTGGATGCTATCATGCGCCTCTGAAATACACCCCTCTAGGACATGAGCACTCATTTTCTAGCTACTAGGAATGTTGGCAACAGATAGATCTCAGCTGAATTTCTCCCCAGGTTAGGCCTTGCCAAATTTACATATGATGTTTCTCAGGGTCAGCCTGAATCCAATGGCTCTTTGATATGGGAATATAAGGGCCCTGACCCTTGCCCCAGTTCAGGACAACAGTGAAGGGTAATTCTAGCTCCGGAACCCTCACATGAGTGTCAGAAGACTTTGCTGTGACTATATTGCAGTTATATCATTCCTTCTGTCCTGTATACTTCGTACACTTCCCAATAGGTTTCTTTTTATTTCAAAATATTAAGGGGGTACAAATGTTTTTGGTTACATGGATCATTTCTCTAATGCTTGACTTATGGCTATAAGTGTGGCCATCACCTAAATAGTGTTCATTATACTCTTTAGGTAATAGGTTTTTCACCCATCCTCTCTTCCCAACTCCCCCCTACTTGATTCCCACTGAGTTTAACCTCCCTCTATGCACACGTGTGCTGATTAGTTTCAATTTAATAGCGAGTGAATGTGGTGTTTATTTTTCCATTCTTGAAATACTTCACTTAGGATAATGGTCTCCAGTTCCATCCAAATTGTTTCAAAAGGCAATAATTCATCCTTTTTTATGGATGAGCAGTACTCCATGGTATACATATACCACATTTTGTTAATCCACTCATGAATTTATGGGCCTTTTGGTTGATTCCACATGTTTGCAATTGTGAACTGTGGTGCAATAAACATTCAAGTACGTGTGTCTCTTTCATAAAATAACTTCTTTTTTTGAAATATTTAAAAGAAGTTTATTCTGAGCCAAATTTGGGGGCCATGACCCGGAGCCACTCCCAAGAAACCTTGAGCAAGTGGACTCGATGTGGCTCAGTTACAGTTTGGTTTTAGACATTTCAGGGAGACAGGGGTTACAAGTAAAGTCATAAATCTAAAGGCTTGGAATGTTTTAACACAAGGAGTGGTTTTTCTTAGGGTGGATAAACAATAGTGGAAAGTCTGGATCAAATGATAGGTCTACGTTTAGTTCTTTGAGGAATCTCCATACCGTTTTCCATAGAAGTTGTACTAATTTTCAGTCCCACCAACAGTGTATAAGTGTTACTTTTTATCTGTATTGACACCAACATCTGTTGTTTCTAGACTTTTTAATAAAAGCCATTCTGGCATGGGTAAGGTGATATCGTATTGTGCTTTTAATTTGAATTTTCCGATGATTAGAGATGTTGGGCATTTTTTCATATATTTATTGGCCATTTGTATATCTTCTTTTGAAAAGCTTTTCTTCATGTCTTTTGCCCACTCTTTAATGGGCTTGTTTGTTTTTTTCTTGTTGATTTGTTTGAGTTCTTTGGATATCCTGAATATTAGCTCTCTATCAGATGTACAGTTTGCAAATATTTTCTCCGATTCTGTAGGTTGTCTATTTGCTTTGAGGATTATTGCCTTAGATGTGCAGAATGCTTTTAATTTAATCAGAGGAGCAAATAAAACGTATCTACATAGAGAAATAGGTGGACAAACTATTCCTATTTGCTGATATGATCCTTTATCTAGAAATCTCTAAAGACTATAGCAAAAGACTACTAGAATTGATAAATTCATAAAGTCTCAGGTTACAAAATCAATGTACACAAATAAGTAGAATTTCTATATACTATTAACAGTCAAGCTGAGAGTAAAATCAAGGACTCAATACCATTTACAGTAACTATAAAGAAAATACAATATGTGGTTAACCAAACTTTAGGAATATACATAACCAAAGAGGTGGAAGATCTCTGCAAGGAGAACTACAAAATGCTGATTAATGAAATCGGCATTTGTAGATCATACAAACAAATGGAAAATCATTCCATGTGCATGGATTGGTAAAATCAACATCTTTACAACGTCCATACTTCCCAAAGCAATTTACAGATTCAATGCAATTCCCATGAAAATCATAATGCTTTATGTCACAGACATAGAAAAAAATAATCTTAAGCTTCATTTGGAACCAAAAAAGAACCCTAATAGCCAAATCAATCTTAAGCAAAATGAACAAATCAGGCATCACATTACCTGATGTCAAATTATACTACAGGACTATGGTAACCAAAACCACATGATACTGGTATAAAAGTAGAGAGATAGACCAATGAAACAGAATAGAGGATGCAGAAATAAAACCGTATCATAATGACCAACTGATATTTGACTAGTCAAAAACCTACACTGGAAGAAAGATGCCCTATTCAATAAATGGTTCTGGGAAAATTGGCAGCCACATGCAGAAAAATGAAGCAGGACTCCTATCTGTCAACATATAGAAATTGATTCCAGATGGATTAAAGACTTAAATGTAAGGCATGAAACCATAAAAGTTCTTGAAGAAAATGTAGGAATAACTCTTCTAAATTTTAGCCTAGGCAAAAAAATTCACTACTAAGACCCAAAAGGCAAATAGAACAATAATATAAATTAATAAATGGTACCTAATTAAATTAAAAAGCTTCTGTAAACAAAGAAAATAATCAACAGTGTAAATAGACAACCTATAGAATGAGAGAAAATATTCACAAACTATATATCCAGCAAAGTGCTAATATCCACAATCTACAAAGAACTGAAACCATCTCAAGAAAGAAACAAACAACCTCATTAAAATGTGGGCAAAAACCATGAATAGATGTTTTCCAAAAGATGATAGACAAATGGGAACATATGAAAAATTGGCCAATATCATTAATCATTAAGGTGATGCAAACTCAAACCACAGTGAGATACCACCTTAGCCCTTTCAGAATGGCCATTACTAAAAGTCAAAAACAATAGATGCTGGCATGTGTACCGATAGAAAAGAACCCTAATGTGCTGTTGGTGGGACTGCAATTTAGTACATCCCCCATGGAAAATGGTATGGAGATTCCTCAAAGAAAGAAATGTGGACCTACCATTTGATTCAGCAAGCCCACTACTGGGTATCTATCAAAAGAAGAGGAAGTCATGTTATCAAAAAGACACCTACAGTCAAATGGTTATCACAGCTCAATTCACAATTGTAAAGATGTGGAATTAACCTATGTGCCCACCAATTCATGAGTGTATAAAGAAAATGTGATGCATATTTATACCATGGAATACTACTCAGCCAAAATGAAATGAATTAATATCTTTTGCATCAATTTGGATGGGACTGGAGACTATTATCTTAAGTAATGTATCTCAGGAGTGGAAAAACTAACACCACATGTACTCTAATAATAGAGAGCCAAATGGTGGGCCCATATGAGCACAAAAATATGTAAAAGACATTGGAAAACAAGAAGGAGAAGGAGGGATGGGGATAAGATGTAAAAACTTCACTATCAGGTGCAATGAACACTCTTCTGGTAATAGGTATATTAAAAGCCCCAACTTCAGCATTATACAATGTATCCATGTAACAATAACATTTTATCCCCTTAATATTATGAAATAAAAAAATAACATTTCAATGCTTCTGCTGCTTAGAGTATGAAGCATTTTTTCTTATTCTTTCCATAAAGTACAACCTAAAACGCTTGGCAGAAATCCAGATGTATCAATGGATGGAGAAAAGAAAAGTTCCAAGGAAAGCCTGCTCTCTCTAGCCAAAGGATGAGATGGTCCAGCTTAGCAAGGTATAAAGCAGGTATAAAGCTTTTAGATAATAACAACTTTACTCCAGCTAAATACGACAGAAAGAAAAGTGGAACCCCAGAAGCAAAGGCTAAGTAAATAATCTTGATTTACACACTTGCCAGGATGTAATGAAAGGCATCAACATCCTCCTGCCTCCTGCTATGGTAGTGTCAGATAATGCCACATGGGGAGAAAGGTCATTCATCCCTGCCAGATGGTAATGAGCATCATTACTTTCTGAAGTGTCAGTGAGGACCACGTGTGGATCCTGTACTCCCATAACCACCTGGTGGTAAAGAGGCTTCCATCCTTTTCCTGAAGGGATGGTGTCAGAAGGGACTAATAGACAGTAAACACTTTTTTCCACAACTCAGTGAAATAAGGGCGCTTCCCCACAATTTCAGTGAAAGTCATGTTAGGAGCAGGAATGAGTTACACCTCTTTAACCCAAGCAAGATGTTATCAGTGGAGACCTAGTGGGGATCCTGGGCACCCACTCTTATCCATCAGTATCAAGGAGCTACTCTTCCTCTGGATATCAATAGAAGCTAACTGGGGAACCTGGGCTTTCACCTTTAGTTGGTAGTAATGATGTTGTTCTCTCTTCATCTATGAAAGCTGTATTTAAGGTGGATTGCAAATACACAAGATTTATGTAACATGATACTCAAAGTGTCAAGCTTTCAATAGAAAATAACTTTTCATACTGTATAAATCAGAGTTCCCCAGAGATTTATATCATATATGTGTGATTTATTTATTTTTAGGCATTGGCTCACATAATTGTGAAAGGCGGAGAAGTCCCATGAACTGCCTTCTGTAAGGTGAAGACACAAGAAAGTCAGTTGTGTAGTTCCAGTCTGAGACTGAAGGCTTGAGATCCAGGAGAACCAAAGGTGTAAGTCCTAATTCAAATCTGAAGCATTAAGAATTAAGAACATACATGGTTTAAGTCCCAGTTAAAAGGCAGGAGAAGACTACTATTCCAGCTCAAGCAGCCAGGAATTGAAACCAAGTTATCTTTTCCTCCACCTTTTTGTTTTCTCAGAGCCTCAGTGAATTGGAGTTTTCCCACACTGGGGAGGACAACCTGCTTTACTCATTCTAAAGATACAAATGTTAATTTCTTCCAGAAACACCTTAACAGACACAAAGAGATATAATGTTTAACCAGATATCTGGGTATCCTGTAACCTAGTCAAGGTGACACATAAAATTAACCATCACACATACTAAACCAGTATGATCTCAAACTAGATGAGAAGATAATCATCAGATGCCAATACTGAGATACAGGGGATATTATAATTGTCTGAGGAGAATTTTAAAGCAACCATGATAAAATTGTTTCAAAAAGCAATTGTGAACACACTTGAAACAAAGGAAAAATAGGGAAAGTTTTAGCATAAAAATAGAAAGTCTCAGCAAAATAATAGAAGATATAAAGAAACATCAAATGAAAATTTTAGAATGGAAAAAATCCATTAACTGAAATAAATCAAGTGGATGGGCTCAATAAACAGAATGGAGAGGTTAGAGGAAACAATCAATGAACGTGAAAATGAAAAAATATAAATTATCCAATCTGAAGAAAAGAGAGAATATATACTGAAAAAATAGAGCCTCAAGGACCTATGAGACTATAACAAAATATATAAAACTGGAATTTTAAAAGGAAAGAAGAAAGAAGGAAGGCTGAAAAACTGTTGAAAAATAATGGCTGAAAATTTCCAAAATTTAATAAAAAAACATATGCTTACAGATTAAAATGAGAAATTCCTAAACATGATAAATCCAAATAAATTCACACCATGACTCATCACATTCAACTTTCTTGAAAGTAAAAAGAGAAAACCTCTTAAAAGCCACTGAGAAAATCAACACATATGAGGGGAATTGTTCAAAACATAGTGAATTTCTCATCAGAAACTGTGGAAGGTAGGAGGAAAAAGCTCATAATTTTCATATTCTGAAAGAAATGTCAGTGCAGAATTCTATATCTAGCAAGAATATGTTTTAGTAATGAGGAAGAAATCAGGACTGATTTAGATGAAGGAAGCTAAGATTTTGTTGCCAGTAGTCCTCACCTAAAAGAATGAAGAAAGGATAAGAAAGAAAAAAGAAACACGAAGAAATGATAAAAGTTGGAACATCAGAAAGGAAAAAAGAACATAAACTGAGCAAAAATATGGGTAAATAGAAGATATTTTCTTCTTGAGTATTCAAAATTACATTAGAAAGGGGGAGCGGCAAGATGGTGGATAAGAAAAACCGCCAGCCAGAATGTCTCTGCAAGAAAGAGATTTTAGAAGAAAGTGAAAAAAATAAACAGGCAGACAAACAGATCAGATGAGGGTTAGATGGAAGGATGACTGAAACTACATGAGACTTCATGGGAAGAAGTTGCAGAGAAGAACTAGAAGGAGAAAGGCCCCCAAGAGGCCTGGAGACCAGTGAGAAGGGTAGGTGGAGAAGTTAAATTTCCCCTGCCTTGCATGTTGGACTGCTGGTGGCTCCTGAGTGGTTGGAGAGACCTGCCAACATCAGCCCAGAAATGGTTGCCGCCAGTGAGTGTTGAGCCTCTAGCGAACACAGCACCAGGCTCCCAGCTCCCTTGGGGCACCTCCTGGCCCACAGACTTGAGCTGATAGGCAACTGCCATATTTCTTTATTCCCCTATTCCCCGTCCTTACACATGAATACGGAGAGAGACAATTTAGCCACTACCCAGAGGCATCTGCAGAGACTGGGGACTTTCCTTTTTGGGCCCTACAGCACACTGAGGGTTACTCAGACTGTGAACTTCCTACCCACTAGCCTTCCCAGGTGCTGCTTGCCTGGTGACTCCAAGAGAGCGGGACGAATCCCGGGGAGGAGAGATATTGATCCAGCTTGGGCACCCGATGGGTGACTAGAGACTAGCACTCCTCTCCCCTCCAGGGCCCAGGGGACAGGCCTGAAGACCAGATCCCATACACCCAGGCATCAATTAAATTGCCCAAGGGCACAGAAGGGATATTGGTGAACAAGTCTACTGAGGTGTGTGTGCCTTCAGGGGTAGATCAGCGTGCTTGAAGGGTGACAACCCTCTCCCACAAAAGGGCCATGCACCAAGGTCACGTGGCCATACTGGGCAGGGAACCCCCCAGTCCACATCAGAACCAGGGAACATCCACTGGCTTAAGGTCCTGCATGCTGACAGAGGCCCAGGAGAAAACACGGAATAGAGGAGGGTGGAAAGGAGTGAGATCTGCTACAGACTGCAGGTCTCAGACAGCCCCACTCCCACACGCAGACTTTTCAGCTAAGTGGGGCCATCTCGGCGCATCCCTGACAGTTTTGCCCAGAAGCAGAGAATAGACCTTTGACCCCTGCTAACAGCATTTATGGAGTTTGAGGACAGGCTCATGCAACACAGACTCATTTCCCCACCTGCCCCCAATGAGGTGGAGAATAAAGACACACCTGGAAGCCCCATGGCCCCACCCACAACGTGAGGCACAAGAGTGCCTCTCCAGAGGAACAAGAGCTGCTTACAAAACCCCAAAACAAAACCATAGACTTCTCTACACAAGTATCTGCTGTCTTCAGGAAACAGATCTAACCCACAAGGATGCAGACTCAAAGTGAAAGAGATGGAAAACAATATTTCAAGCAAATGGAAGCCAAAAGAATGCTTCTGTGGCAGTATTGATTACAAAGAAACGTATTCTTCAAATAAAAAAAAAGTAATGAAAGACAAACAGGGTCACTGTATAATGGTGAAGGGTACAATTCCACAAGGAGACATAACCATTCTATATATTTATGCAACTAACTCAGGTGCACCCAGATTCATAAAGCAAATCCTACTTGATCTAAGCAAAATGATAAACAGCAACATGATAATAGCTGGATACTTAAATACCCCTCTGACAGAACAGGACAGATCCTCCAAACAGAAAATAAACGAAGAAACACAGTACTTAAACAGAACTCTAGAACAAATGAGGCTGACTGACATTTACAGAACATTCTACTCAAGAATCACTGAATATACATTATTCTCATCAGCTCATGGGACATTCTCTAAGATTGACCATGTCCTAGGCCACAAAACATGTCTCAAAAAATTTAAAAAATAGAAATTATACCATGCATCTTCTCACACCACAGAGCAATAAAATTAGATATCAACTCCCACAGAAACTCTAATCTCTCCACAAAGTCATGGAAACTAAACAACCTTCTGCTAAATGATTATTTCATTGAGGAGGAAATCAAGATGGAAATCAAAAGATTCTTTGGAATAAATTACAAAGGAAACACAAGTTATCAAAATCTGTGGGACACAGCTAAAGTAGTCTTGAGAGGAAAATTTATATTCATGAATGCCTACATCCAAAAGACAAAAAGATCACATGTAAACAATCTAATGAATCATCTCAAAGAACTGGAAAAGAACGAGCAAACTAACCCAAAATCCTGTAGAAGAAACTATCTCAAAAAGATTAGAGCAGCACTAAATGAAATTGGTAGCAAAAGAACTATATGGATGATTAATAAAACAAAAAGTTGGTTCTTTGAAAAACATAAACAAAATCGACATGCCTTTGGCTAGATTAATGAGAAGCAAAAAAGAAAGAAGTCTAATAAGCTCCACTAGGAATGAAAAAGGAGAAATTTAAACTGATGCCACGGAAATACAAAATGTCATCTATGAATACTACAAAGACCACTATGCATATAAACTGCAGAATGCAGAGGAAATGGACAAATTCTTAGAAATGCACAGACCCCCTACACTGAATCAGGAATACATAGAATTCCTGAACAGGGCAATATCAAGTACTGAAATTGAAACAACAGCAATAAAACCTTCCTAAAAGAAAAAGCCCCAAACCAGATGGTTTCCCACCTAATTTTACCAGACCTACAAAGAAGAACTGGCACCTATCCTGCAGAAATTATTCCACAGCATAGAAAATGAAAGAATCCTCCCCAACACATTTTATGAAGCCAACATCACCCTGATACCGAAACCAAGAAAGAGGCAACACTCAAAGAAAACTAAAGATCAATATCCCTTATGAATATAGATGCAAAATTTCTCAAGAAAATCCTAGCAAACCAAATTCAGGTAGTTATCAAAAAAATAATTCTTCACGACCAAGTGGGCTTCATTCGAGATACACAGGGATGGTTCAACATATTCAAATCTATAAATGTAATTTACCACATAAATAGAAGAAAAAAACAAAGACCATATGATCATCTCAAAAGAAACAGAAATGCATTCAACAAAATTCAATGCCCTTTTATGATAAGAACGCTTAACAAAGTAGGCATAGACAGGAGTTGCTTGAAAATGATACAAGCCATATATGGCAAACCCACAGCCAACATCATATTGAATGGGGAAAAATTGAAAGCGTTCACACTTAGAAATGGGACCAGATAAGTTTGCCCTTTTTCACTGCTTCTATCCAACATAGTAATGGAAGTCCTAGCCAGAGCAATCAGACAAGACAAGGAAATCAAGGGCATCCAAATGGGGGCAGAGGAGGTCAAACTACTGCTCTTTGCTGATGATATGGTCTTATATCTAGAAAACAACAAAGATTCTGCCATGAGACTGCTGGAATTGATAAACAAATTCAGCAAAGTCTGAGGTTACACAATCAATGTACAGAAATCTGTAGCATTCCTATAAGCCAACATCAGTCAAACTGAAACCAAATCAGACTCAATACCCTTCACAATAGAAACAAAGAATGTAAAATAGCTAGGAATACATTTACTAAGCAGGCAAAAGACTTCTACAGGGAGAATTACAAAACACTGAGGAAGAAAGTAGTAGAGGGCATAAAGAGAGGGAAAACCATACCAAGCTGATGGGTTGGCAGAATCAACATTGTTAAAATTTCTATACTACACAAAGTGATCTACAGATTCAATGCAATCCCTTCTAAAATACCAACATCACTTTTCATACATCTCAAAAAGTAATTCCATGCTTCATATGGAACCTGAGAGGACCTCATATAAAAAAAGCAATCTTAAGCAAAAGAACAAATTGTGAGGCATCAGTTTACCAGACCTCAAGCTATACTACAAGACTGTAAAAACTAAAATAGCATGGTACTGACATAAGAAGAGAGATATAGACCAATGGAACAGAAATGAGAACCCAGATATAAAACCATCCTCATATACCTATCTAATCTTTAAGAAAGAAGACAAAAACATACATTGGGGAAGAGTCCTTATTCAATAAATGGTGCTGGGAAACCTGGATAGGCACATGTGGAACACTGAAACAGGATCTGCAACATTCACCTCTCACAAAAATCAACTCACAATGGATAACAGACTTAAGCCTAAGGTGTGAAACTATAAGAATACTAGGACAAAATGTTGGAGAAACCTTTAAAGACATTGACCTACACAAAGAATTTATAAATAAGACCCCATAGATAATCACACCAACAACAAAAATAAATAAATGGGACCAGATCAAATTAAAGAGCTTCTGCTCAGCCAAGGAAACTATAATGAGAGTAAACACACAAATTACGGAAAGGGAGAAAATATTCACATGGTACACATCCAATAAAGGGCTGATAACTAGAATCTATATAGAATTGAGGAAAATCAGCAGCAAGGAAAAATCAAACAACCCTATCAAGAAGTGGAAAAAGGACATGAAAAGAAACTTTTCAAAAGAAAATAGACTAATGGCTAGCAAACAGATGAAAAAAGTGCTCAATATGTCTCATCATCAGGGAAATGGAAATCAAAACCACAATGAGATATCACTTATATCCAGTGAGAATGGCCTTTATCAAAAATTCCCAAAACAATAAATGTTGGCGAGGATGTGGAGAGACAGGAGCACTCATATGCTGCTGGTGGGACTGCAAACTAGTACAACCTCTGTGGAAAGCACTATGGAGATTCTCAAAGAGATACAAGTAGATTTACCATTTGATCCAGGAATCCCATTACTGGGCATCTACCCAAAAGAACAAAAGATGCTCTATAAAAAAGACAACTGCACTCGAATGTTTATAGCAGCACAATTCACAATTGCAAAGTTGTGGAAACAACCCAAGTCCCCATCAATACATGAGTGGCTTAATAAAATGTGGTATATGTATACCATGGAGTACTATTCA